>JAUMHH010185541.1:0-10943 GCA_032359455.1 Chlamys rubida | reverse complement strand
AACGTCGCCCCTCTGATAGCCTTCACCACGCGTGACACTTGTCAAGATGTCTACCGTCAAAACCTAAGTAACCCTTATACTGGTAAGACGTCGACCCCTTAGATTGAACGTCAGCCGTCTGATAGCTCCGGCATGTAGCTATCGACTAATTTAACGTTTGTAATACTTACATATTGACATTTTATCTACTAATCGAGGAATGTACAAATACATTGACTTTTATTTGGCACGGGTTAAAATCAATGTCCGAAAGCATTTCTTCTGCGTAGAATGTCTTGTAATCGGTCTAGAAGTCTTACATACTATCATTTTATTGATTAAGGATTTTAAGCTTCGGTGTCGTTTCTCAGTTTGCAAACATATCTAATAAGCTCACGATTAACAGAAATATTCTTATTTATCTTGTATACTTCAACATTTTCATTGAAAGTGTTAAATTTGCGACCCTCGTGAAAATGTGACGCCTATAATGTAATATGGTATTATACGACTACAATCAACCTAACAATCTCGAAATCGCAATAAAAAATAAAACATGTGAATTGGTATTGCACTCTGCAATTAAGCAGGTCTTTGCATGTGATCTGGTCAAAATTCTGTAAGAACACGTATCAAATTAATAGTTTCAAAGTCATTTTTAAAGAAACATATACAGAGAATTTATGTATATTATCTGTCGGTGGTCCCCTTGAATCCCAAGGCATGCACCTCTGTTTTTATATTATAATAGTTATAGTAAACGTGATCGATTATATTATTATCTACTTATGCAGATTAAGGTTGTCAGTTTGTTACATAAACATTTTTTTACATGGCTAGTTGTGCATATATTTCAATATATTTTAACTCTACGTAGGCGCGTATTTGTTTTGTGGTTTTCATATCTATAGCACGCCGCTGTCTGATATTAACAAGCAACTTTATCAATCAGCATTACGTCATTTACCTAGATTTTTATAATTGATATTACAATGTCTAGACGGATGGGAAAAGTCAGAACGCTAAATTTGACTTGTACATGATTAAACACATTTTTATCTACTTCTCCAGCAGGTGATAACACGACATAGCCAAATTACTTTCCTAATAGCTGCAATGCGACGTAATGCTTTTCTCAACCATCAATAATTAAGCAAACAAGACTTTTATTACTACGTACAGGTAAACACACATAACCTAGCTGCATCACCCGTATTATGCCAGAGAGAATGTTTTGCGTCGTTCAAACTGCACCTACCGGGTGATTTAACAACCTTTCCCCCATCTGTCATTGCTATCGTTTTCAATATCTCCTTGACGTTCGACGGATAACATTGAATTTGACCATTCCTAGAAGCTAGAAACCCGCATACCTGATCACTTGGCAACGGTATCATATTGACGTCATAGATACGTGGTCTTACCGTTTTGTCCGACTTTATTTACCGTCTTTGGTTATACAATGCACTATGGGTAAAGTTACGTAACTTCGCAAAAAAAAAACCGCAAAAAACCCTGCGGAACCACGGTATTCTAAGATTAGTCCCATCTAAGTCCGTTGACGAACGTTTTTTTTTATAAATAGTTTATATTCTCTAAATTACATCAAAAACCTTTATTTAAAAATATCTGATTTTATTACGCATTGCTGTATCATAATATATATCTTCAATTTTAATCTTTATCAATACACTTGAGATTTTGTCAGAATTTAAATTTATTTCATAAGAATTACATGTCTTCGAATCCAGTTTATTTTTAATACATTCTCAAAGTATAAAATTAATTATTTTACTCCTACGATAAAGAGAAGTAACTCCTACGACCTACATTCCTGACGGAGTTGTAAGTTCGACTTAAGGATATTTAACTTATCTTTATATCACCCTTTTTACATACTTTCTAGATTGAAACACAAAACAAAAAGAACACATTGGCAGTCCTCTGTATAAGTCTAAAGTGATATAGTAAAGTTTGTGTGGAAGCATGGCATATTCTGGTATTTAAGAGGTTCATACAAAACAAAACCACAAAATAATTAATAAATAAACTGAAACTATTTATATCAAATTGCCATACACAGATTGTCAATAACCGAAAGTTCGTTTTCCTAAGCGTATTATGTGAAATTCACAAAAAAAATATGTACGTTCTTTGCAATGTTCCAGTAAAGACTGGCATTTTGTACGATTGTATAAATATCTTATATACGAATATACACCTGGTTTATAACGATTGAAGATAGGGTGTTATACAAGGATATCCCTTCTGGTCCCGTGTGTTTTATGCCAAGTTATATTGTATTTTAATCTATATCCTATTATACGCCTACCGTACTTTGTGTCAGGCGGCCTTGATTGTATTATACACGCGCTCCTCATACGTGTAAATCATGACTGAACAAAGGTCCAACTCCAAACAATAACATACTGAGGATTTTAAAAATAAGTTTTAAGTATTCCGCACCGAACATTTTAATATACTTGCACGTTCTACATTTTCGGAATGTTTGAATGGCGAATTTGTGTCTTGTTTGTTGTAGAACATAAAATTATTGTGGTGCTAAGCTCCAGATTAATATTAAGTATATCATTATGGTGAGTACGGTTCAAGTATTTTCCCATTGTCACGACAGACTGGTCTTGGTAAAGTTCCAGTGACCATTTGCTGAAGAGTATGACAAGGGGAGACAATCCTTGGTTTATATAATTATCCTTGAAGGTTACAAAGACAGCATTGTGTTTTAAAGATGCGCGTGGATTCTTGTAGTGATGTAAATTCATAATAATATAATCAGACATGTAAGATGTATAGAACTTAAACCAGATTGTTATTTTTAATTCAATACTCTGTCTACCCGTTATATGTTTTCTATTGATTTTTAGGGTAAAATAAAACATTCTTTTATTTCGGTCAAATCACGGTCCAGTTTTTAGGATTTCAAGTTTTATTCTGTTTAACAATTTTAGCATGTTGAATTTGCTGTAAATGGTGTAAATTTTGCTATGCTTGATGAGTCTTTGACTCAATATATTATCACACCGAAATAAAAAAACAACAAAAAAACCCCACATTATTTATGTGTTTGAATATGCTATCATTATCAGTTTCTCCATAGAAGGTGATTCGATGGTATTAACACAACTTACTGCTGTTCCAAGAAGCAGTGAATAAGTCTTTACTACATACATGAATTCCTTATCTGTAATTTATATTTATATGCCATTCACAAGTATGTATAAACCTATAATATTTCGTATTTGTTGTAAATTATTTTTTACGCGTGCACTGTTTTTATCGACTACCTGCCGTTAACATGTATGTAGTTATTCATACTGTTTACAATTGTGTAACACACTTTTTGGAATGTTTCAGCATTTATTCAAGTCTTCTAAATCGGTTCAAGTTACCCTGATGTTACAGTGGAACTTCGTTAATTTGGTATTCGATAATCCGGAAAATAAAATTGTACGTGTGGATTAACGAGGTTTCACTGCGTACACGTGTGACGTCATACACACGGGATATCGTACACATATTAATTCTTATTAAACAATTTAAGTTTACCTTCAATCTCCTCATGCGGTACAAGATAATTTCATATCAAAATACGAATCATTCTATTAATTGCCTATTAAACTCACGATCAGAACTAATATAGATATTACTTACGATCTTGTCTAATGGTTCACTTCACGGCAATTACATTGTAGGTATATATATATATGGTTCATGACAAAATGCGTTTGTAATACTACGTGGTGTATGATAAATTAATTAAAACATGCATAGAGATACTGATCACACAAAAATAAGCAAAGTATATCTAATTAGATAAAAAGGCAAAAATACGGTAAAAAAAATAAATCTAACATGCAAGTTATATAATTAGGTTGTTCAAGTTTTAAAATCCAAATTTTAAACATAAAAAGCATAATTTCGATATATACAACTTTAACTTAAAATGACACAATCTTCACAATGTAATATCATAACACTATTCCGTATGTAATTTTCCGTATTTTGTTCTTTATATAGAAGATTTATATAGTATGTTTTGAACAACCAATGTAACCCATTATATATATTTATCTATACACCAGAACATATGTATAGCGAACCATAAACCATTAACAAATAGCGTTTCATAGTTAATTGATTATTTTCAGAATGATGGGTGTGAGTTCTGGGGATTGGAAGATGGAGCGAGTGCTAATTAAAAGGGAAAAACTTTGTAAAATAGTATATATTGATGTGCAAAGGGAATGGGTCGTCTGCTATGTAACAAAGCTAACAGAAGGGTTCGCTATATCTATGTTTATTGTTGGTGTCTGTGATTTTGTATTAAACATGCAAGAACACACGCTATATATATATATGTAAAGCATTCTACCATAAGGGTGATTTTCTACACGAGCCGGTGTAGTCACTCACCCTTTGGAGGTGGGTTGGCAAGCTGTTAGATGGCTCGGGATACCATTCCGTGTTAGTGGGAATATGCATATCACCAACCGGCATTAGTATGATACTGGATATGGAGCGTTCGCTGGCCTTCTTGTGAAGAATTGCACCATAACGCTTGTAACTGTCACTTACTATTCTGTAATAATCAAGCGTTTGACTTTGACTTGACCTAGGAGTCGGAGTCATGGAACCGGAAGAGGAATAATTATCGTATGACTTCCGGTCGTCATGGGTGACCCATCCTTTTCTGTTCCTATCATCGGATTTTTTAATCGGCATTCCTGTTTCGTCCGGAATTGTCCAAAAATCAGAATCACTATAATTTTCTGAATCCGAATCACTATCTACGTCACTTCCGGTTGTTGTGCTACGCTTACTTACACTTCTACCACTTCTTAATCTAGATGAACTCTTTCGTTTATGAGAATTTCTACTATACTTTTTCCTATCATGGTTACAATTTTCGTAAAAGCTATCGTCATCATCCTCATCCTCATCGTCTCCTATTCGACTACTTGGAACATTTTCATCAAAATCCCCTTCTGTACCTAAACTACGAGTTGCACGTAAATACCTGACCAACCTATCCTCTGCCACGAGAGAGTCGCCACTCTCCTTCAATTTCTGTGTTTTCCGACGATCACCTAGACGACATGAATGTGGCCTGGATTTACGCACGGAATTTTTGTCTGAATACACAGTTTCGTCAGAATCGCTAGTTTCTTCGCCGTCATCTCGAATGTTCTGATCGCTGTTAGACCTCGAACAGTCCGTGCTTTGTCCATGTGGTATTTCATTTTCTACAATTCCAGAATCCCTAGAAATGCAGGGTCGAAGTTTGCCCGGGACGCTCGGGAGATGCTGGTCTGGTACCGCCCGTAAGGACGGTTCACTACCACGATCTCTTACTTTGCGTACGCTATTAGCTATGACCACCGACCTGTTGCTTGAACATACGGAACTGAACCCCGATCCCATTTCTCCTTTGTTTCAGTTGGCAGGAAGGAAGTATCGCAGGCCAGACTCCGACATGGCATCATCTATCTCTCATCTGCCTGGAAAAATTAAAATTAAAAAATAAAAATTAATTATCAACATATAAAGTGAAAATCGGATATAAAAAGGAAACAGCAGAACGAAGACACCAAAATACTTCCAAAATAAATCCATCAAGAGTCACTTGAACAATCCAACGTACACTATTTATTTTAAGCAGAACAGTCAATATATCTTATCCTGTATTTCTTTATAAGTAAAAGTATCAAGTCCATTAATATTTGCCTTTTGTTTCTATTTGTGTCTCATCAACAAAAGCGTATACTTCAGTTAGTTATAGCGTTTAGAGTACATATATACGTCCATAACAAAGCACTGTGCCCAAACCATTTTATATGTTTAACTGTGTTAGTTATCAGAACCTAGAATCCTACAAATTGTGGAATCTAACTAGACCAGGTTTGATCAAATCGTCTGGTGAAATACGAATGAAGGGAGAGAATCAACGATAATATTCATCCAGATGGCGATAAGAAGGAAAGTATTGTTCAAATTTAAGAGAAGCATTCAACTGAATTGTATTGGGTCTGATAAGGCTATGGCAGAATCTGGACTTACGCCAGCTATGTAACACATACAGTTCAAATATCGGTGTTAGTTCTTCAAGCAAGACAAAACCACGTAAGGTCTGGTTGATCAATCATTTATAAAATGTCAAACTTTACATCAAGCCGTATAAAGCTATTCTTTAAAATCATAATCCAAAAAGATGAATAGATACCGATTGAAATATTTAATTAGCTGTAGAGTTTATGGTTTATTTATTATACGTGACTTAATTTCTTGACCGGTCTTGGGGATAGTCTCCTTCATGGTACACCTTGTGGGGAGATAGCGTAACACAATTAGAGGAACTCGATCAGCTGGTAATACAATACATGTCTCATCGTTTTATGTACTTTGAACGAAACGTTTGTAGATTGTATTGCATGTAACCAACAATTGGGGTATATATCGTGATATACATTGCAGGCAAACAAAAACTCTTCCAATGTGAATAAAAAAAACCAAGAGAATACTTAATTGTCAACACAATCGTAACTCGAGCTCAATTGTGAGAAAACTAGGACAAACTATGAACAAAGCAATTATGTCATAAAGATCCTTGAAAAATTGAATAAATGGTGGAGAAAAGACCAGGTGTTCCGGAGGGATAAGCGAACTCTGCTTCATTTACGACACCCGCCATAGAAAACAGTACCACGTCGTTTACATACAACAATGCATGCCGAAATTTTATTTGAAAGAAGAGGGAAAAGCTTGACCTGATCAAACACATAATTGAAACCGTCTGATCCAGAAGAGCAATCGTTTTCTTCAACACAGGTGGCATCCTAAATTGTACAATGTGCAGTGTCGGAATTACTGATACATAAAGATAAAGACCTTTTCATGTATTTCGTTACTTCAGTTTTGTTTGAGAGCGAATATATAAGATTATCGGCTTTATTGTTTATACTTATAGAACATTGATATCAAGAATTTATTCATGGAAAACCATTACATAATTAAACGGTGGTTTTTGCAAGAAATGCATTGATAATACTATAGATCTAATAATGAGAAATTGTTCAGTAAAGTGTTAAAATGCATATAAATATGGCTATTTGTCAATTTTACACATGAAGCATTCATAAAAGTGCAAGAAGAAACGTGAGTGAAGATCAGCCACGCCACATGTACGTGCCGTACTACCATACTCAGTGAATCGTTAGGATTATGTGTTCAATCATTAATGCATCAATTACACTACACACGAAAGATCACCGCGTAGGATACATAGTGTGAGTAAATAAAGAGAAGAAAGACGTATGTGTGTTGATGCAAAGAGAGAGGGAAGAATAATATGTGTGATGATACAAAGAGAGAGAGGAGGGAAACGTATGTGTGTAAATACAAAGAGAGAGGGGAGATAACGTATGTGTGTGAATACATAGAGAGAGGGTAGATAACGTATGTGTGTGAATACAAAGAGAGAGAAGAAACGTATGTGTGCAAATACAAAGAGAGAGAGAGAGAGAGAGAAGACAAACGTATATGTGTGATGATGCAAAGAGAGAGGGGAGAAACGCATGTGTTGATGTAAAGAGAGAGAGCGAGAGAGAGAGAGAAGACAAACGTATATGTGTGATGATGCAAAGAGAGAGGAGAGAAACGTATGTGTATTGCTACAAAGAAAGAAGAAACGTGTGTGTGTTGATACAAAAATAGAAGAAACGTATGTGTGTTGATACAAAGAGAGGAGAGAAACGTATGTGTGTTGATACAAATAGAGAGGAGAGAAACGTATGTGTGTTGATACAAAGAGAGAGGAGAGAAACGTGTGTGTGTTGTTACAAAGATAGAGGAGAGAAACGTGTGTGTGTTGTTACAAAGATAGAGGAGAGAAACGTATGTGTGTTGATACAAAGAGAGGAGAGAAACGTGTGTGTGTCGATACAAAGAGAGGAGAGAAACGTATGTGTGTTGATACAAAGAGAGGAGAGAAACGTGTGTGTGTTGATACAAATAAAGAGGGGAGAACCGTGTGTTCGAAAATGTAAAGAGAAAGGACACAAGGGTATGTGGAATCATTTGAATGATTACAAAAGAACAGAGATGATGAAGAGATCTCATAAATGATGCTTCAGAGAAACAGAAAACAAAACTATTTGGAAGGATACAATGAGTACGTTCAGCAAACATTAGGCATACTGTCTTTTGAAAAAAGGACGTTTGCTATTTTACAGACAGAAATTAAATGTATTAAAGATCTTATCCATGAAAATCCAATAAAGCGGTGACCAGTTTTTACTATCTTTTTATACCCCGTGACAAGTATTTTTAAGTAAGGTCCTATTTCAAACTTCTAGACTGCTTTGATCATAGTCATATGATCTATCTATATCTATATATCTTTATGTTCAATTTGGAAGACGATATTATCTACGTTTGAATGTGAATTTCGTGCTAATCATAAAAACGATTTTTTTCATTGTATTTTTACAACATGTCAACCAAAATAGGGAACATAATTAAGGAAAGAAGTCGGTGAAAAGGATCAGATCAAACTGGTTGATAGTTTTCTCTTTCCAGTGTACGAACACTTAGCGTCCTTGTGTGGGTACTTTGAATGCCAACAGTTGAAATGTAAAGAAGGACATCAAAATGTATCCATGTTACCCACACCTGGCCTAATCTTGACCTTGGGCTTTCTAATAGATCAGATACAACTGCTATTTACAAGGACAGATCCACGTGGTAATTATATGTCAAAACATATACTGTAGTAAATAACTTATTTATATGTTTAAAATTTGTTTATGTCAAATCCAAGAGACGAATAGCACGTTTTTTATGAAATACGTCATTTTCCATATAAAACGTCGTTAAGCGTTTAACAAGACAAAGGTAACGACCATGAATTGAGGATATTATTGATATTTCATATTTCGGCGAGAGCTTAATAGTTTCGACTCGAGGGGCGAACACTTCTGTTCAAAACGAAATGTCTCAACGTTTTAAATAATGCAGGTGCTTGATGACTAGTTAAGTCTAAACAGCATATTAACACAATAACTCAAATACGGCCATAAATTATGGTTGAAAATGGATAAAAAGAGATATGTAAGTCAATAGAGACATAGAAGTACAAAAGTTATATACAAATATTCTGTAGGGATGTGAAGCTACCATTTTCACTGACGTTGTTTACCTTAATACAAAGACAACATGTGTATATAAACATCTACTAATACATGTACAAGCATCGGGTATTCCATTTGTTGTGAGGTCACATACGTCTGTCAAATAATGTGGTAATGACAATGAGTCAAGTCTGTCTGCTGAGTCAATAAGTGTTTGACAGGATAATGTATTGACTGATGAATTTGCTTTAATCTCCACTTATTAATATCACTGCTAACATCACAGGTGACATTACTACACGTGGAATATTCCGTACGGACAATGCACTTCCTGACCTCTAAAGGACGGGGTCAGCAACCTTAAGACATAGTGCAACGAAGAAATACTCTCTAAATACATGTCAAAATGATGATAGTTAAAAACTGGGGTAGGCATTTTTGACCCAAATTAAAGATTTATCTTATAATGGGCAGATTTATAGAAATATAGTTTAACAAATATTATTATGTATATTTTGACGTACTGTACACAGCTGAGGTATGATTAGCGCCCCAACAGGGATGTATCTAGACTTAAGACATGCTACAATTAAGGCTTGTTCAATCAATGATGTTTTTGTGTTTACAAAGCAATGTACCACCTCCATCCCAGGGGACATGGATCCCTGACAAACAGTCAAATGGACTGTGTGAAGTTCCAATGTTTAACAAATTGACGTAATGCATGCATCATAACTATTCTCAAACGTGTTAGTCAACATTACAGTGATTACATGAATGTTTACTGTGTGCAAAAATTGTTATCACGACCTGAAAGCACATGTTATTAAGTACCTGAGACCTAAACAGGTTTTACCTGTTCAGTATTTAAAGGACACTCGTACCAAATAAATCACGGCTCAGATTACAAAATACACTAATCAATTTCGTAAGAGCGATATTACCCCTCCCAGTGTCTGTCTGACTGAGAAGCATGTCTTTATTAATAGCACTTGTCGCCGTTCCCTTAACACTTTCACCACTATAAACCATAATGGACTCATCCAAATTAATGTATGGTAGAGACTATCGAAGTTACCTAGGGGTGATAGGGTTAAGGCAGAGACTACGCGACTGTTCCTGACATGTGATATGTCATTGTAACTCAAAAAGGGTGCTCACATTGATTTAATTAGGGCATTCGACAGGGACTTTACACTTACAAAGATAAAGCTTCTGTCAGTTGATAATTAAAAAGTGCAATTCTTTTTTTTTATTTAACGAAAAAAATATATTAAGTCAAAGTATAGGTATTTTGTATCATTTTTGTTAAAATTGAAACAAATTACCATCCCAGAATTACCAAAGATAAGGTCATGTCATTTTGTATTATTTAAAGTAAAATGGAAAAGCACTGTTCATACATAAAAGGGCTCGATGTGAACCGAGCCAATGCCCAATAGATATCAACAAAAATAAATCCTCAAAACAATGAAAGAGAAACTAAGCAACCTGGAAGGGAAAGTATTTCATGCATTACATGTGGAACCCATCATGATGTCTTCTGTTAAATAAGGGGAAGAAGTAGGTCACAACTACCCAATGCTTTATCATGTTAGACACTGAAAGAGTTAATAATCAGTTCATGATCACGAGAGTTTCCAGCGTAGATTGAAAACTCTCTGATGGGAAACCAATTTTTTTTTTTTTTTTTACTTTTGGTTAAAAGGACCATTTTTCTCCAGAACTCTTGGGTCAGGTTAAACAGGATTCATTGTGTATATCTCATTAACTGTGTGAGAATTGATGGCCGTCTTCATGTTAATAAACTAGTGACTT
>JAUMHH010185530.1:0-14596 GCA_032359455.1 Chlamys rubida | reverse complement strand
TTTTGGGACACACAACAAAGATTCTGACTCCGACCGCAGTGATCGTGACGGCTGATACAGGGTAACAAGCTCCTGTGTCTTTGTTACAGATGAAGTCATTTCTTCCAGGAAAATAATTAATGTAACATTGTACGTTTCACAATAAATACCTTTTTTACAACACTGGTGAGGTTCTGTGTTCTTTAAAATATATCTTATGTGTCCATTGTTTTACAATATCTAATGATAAAAAAAAACAAATGCATGCGTTCGATATTAATTTTCTTTTGAATAATACAAGTTTATATTTGTATTTATTATTTAGAAAATTCATATCATATTTATTATTAGACTTGTTTGTATCACGACTGTATTTGTTTGATTTAACAAACCAGCTTAAAGTAACTGTTGTTACATTAAACAATATATATATGTCAATTTGATTTTTCATTTAACAATCATACTATGTATATGTACCTAAATATATTCATGTGATAATCATTAAATTAGTTTTGTATTATACAAGTTGTAAATGTCTTTATATAGCAATGTGATAAATATATATCATATTTGTTATTGTAATATGCAAGTTTATATATTGCTCAGTACAACCATGTGATGGAAATTTGTTTTGCACAATACAAACACTTCTTTAGTTCGACCCATGCAAATGATAATCATTATTTTTTCCCCGTTTATTTTCGAGCGGACACAGAGTTGTGCTAGCTTCATTTTAATACAATAGTCGGTACTTAATGTATCATAGGTATGCGTGAATACAAAAGCATTCATGCGAAAATTTCACAAGTTTTCTTTACCTCCAAACAAATAACTGAATTGATTGTTATAAAAATAATAAAGTTGTACATCCATTCAACAAACTCAAATATTGCAATGTTCATGTCTAGACTAAGGGGGCTTCATTTTGTGATTACAATAAACATGCTTATTTAACGGCGTCCGTCAGTGCATGAAATGTCGATCAATGAATACAAAACATTCTACATATCAATAATAACAGTCTATTCAAGGCGTAACAGGATAGTGAAAACTAAACGAATATATTTTTTTTAGTCCGGTGTTACAACAAAATCTTCCAATTCCCGTACAGCTACCGAAAACTTTTTCTTGGGATTTTTTCCCCGAAACGACCATATTAAATCATTTTTTGAAAAGAAACACGTACTAGTAGAAGATGAAGGTATATTTACCTTTCCCTCCTTTATAAGTATCCCTGTTCCAGTGCAGCTAAAACGCATAAAGGATTTTACTGTAGGTTTTTTCTTAATATAACATGTACTTGTTATTTCCTTAATTTGTTTTCGGTACAGCTGGGCTCAGTTTATTATAACGATTGTCTTGATCTCGAAGGTAACGGGTTGAAATGCCTATTTGGTCCGGTTGTATTATCTCCTGTAAAAATGACATAAACAATGGTGTATGTTTTTATAATGAAAATCCGCAACATCTAGTATTTTATTAACTTGTATATTTTGTATTAGATCTAGAAAATATAATAAAAAATGATAGAAAATAAAATAATTTCAGTGACAATTTGCTCTACTTGATCAGAAACTTTTGACATTTGCACTTGATTTATGTGTTACATTCAACTGAAACAATTTGTATACAACCCGCTAGGGGACAGCACTTTTCGTCTTTTTTCTCCTGTGAACATCCCCTTGTCGGTGATGTAACTCTGGTCACATTTGGTCAGACTAATGTGACAGATTGGAGTGGCCATCTAGGGGAGATAGAACATTCAAGTTGACATATAGTTAGTTATAAGACCAGTAATTGTTATATACACAATGCTGTTATTTTGCTTGCTCATGGTCATCTGCTAATTATTAATAAAATGTCCTTTTTTCATTATTTTTTGCATCATACTTCATGTTTGAAATAAAATCTCGTTCATGTCTCCCAAATCTTTGTTGTGTATGGGTTTTTTTTAATTATGAATGAGAGCTTCAGGGATGAATATTGTGTTTCTTGTGAATGTGTTACACACATAGCATTTTCTAACCAGTGGTATAAAGTATATGGAGTGTTCATATAGGAGCTTACAAAAGATTCCCCAAAGTTGTAAAATTATTATTTTTTAAAGTAGGATTTTGATATGAACATGATACCTGTGTCAAACCATGCTATTTAGATTACTAAATTGTACACGATTATTTTTGTTTGGACATCGGACTAAATAAATAAATGTATTCTCAAGATGCAGTTAATTTATGGACCTGATAGGTTAACCCATTCTGAAAAGTGAATCCAATTCACTCCTTGTGTCCTTTGTCTTGCGTAGTCTTCCAAACAAACCTGATTAAAATGCACATTCATGGAACGTGTGAAGGAGCTTTTCAAAGCTTTAGAGTTTCAAGCCCTCGTAGCTTCACAATGTGGATAACATGTTGATCTACGTGTCCAGCCGGACCATACATATGTAAGCAGTTCATCTTTTAACTGTTTAAGCGTTTTAATTGTAGTCGAATAGCTTTCAAGACAAGGGTTAAAAATATATAAATAAAATATTTGGAAGATTTGTTTTATGCAGTACGCTGGTGTCTTAGCTTCAACGTACTGATTGAGGAGGACTTTATTAATATTAATGAAATGTATTTCCTTGTGAACAACATTTGACTATCATTCATCTCCTAGACTATCGTGACGTTTCGTGCGAACACTTCCTAGAGAATCCACACGGTCATTGCATTGCTATGGTGCAGCAGTGTCTATTAGTCTAATGTCCTCGTGTTGTCATTGTAAGGTTTTTGGTTGGATGATAAACTTTTCTCCAAACATATTTAGTCATAGATGGATGACCGATGAACGATGAGCATTCATTCTTTGTCGTAATTGTCTCTCTGTTTAACCACCATATGTCCAGCAGGCATTGTACGTCACCGACAAATGTTTGACGTAAGTATTACGCAAAATTGCAGACGACACAGGCGTCAGATGTATTATATCAAATCTACGTCTTATCGAAACAATAATCCGACAAATATTTCAAACAAAACATGTGCAGTTATGGCAGGTGGTTAAGACTAATGCTGCAAGTCTAAATAAGGTTAAACATTTGACATATATTTACATTTGCGATGCAACCCACTATATGAACAATCCCAGCGGAAATGCATTTCATTTGTGTATGAAAGCAAAAACGTTCGTGACGTGACACGTGGTTTACTTATGACGTCATGGATTAACCTTGTTCAATGAGAGTCATGTCGCTTCGCTTCGGATAACATGGAGAAATTCCCCAGCGTCAAACACTCAAATGACTACGGTTAATTATTGGCGCCAATTTTATTTAAATAGGGCTGTTCCACCAATGTCGTTTAAAGGACGACGTATATACAAAATGCAGTTAATAAATTAATTATTTAAAAACAAATAAATAAAATTAAGCAATTGTTCTATAGTAAAAATGTAAATATATGGATTGAAAGGTGTTCATGCCGGTATGAACGCAAATCGGTTACATCCATATTGCATGAAGCCCACTAAATAACAAAAACGCCGTTCAATCCATATATACAACCAATCTGTATCGTAGCCAATCTTCTTAAGGTTAATGTATGCAACCACCTCTTGATGTTCGGAATGCTACTATGTTTGTGTACGTAACAAAAGCCGTTTTCCCTCAGGCATTAATGTGATACAGCTGACTCAACAAAAATAGTAATAATAATTATAATATACAAACTTTTATGTACAGGTAGTTCTCTATATATTTCGCAAAATGACTCTACTACACTTTTATTTTAATCATTATTGTTGTTTCAAGTTTATTAAGGGATGATATGTATGTCACTGATGAATCAAAATTTCGCTGCTATTTCTTAAATCTCCTTCACAATAAATCCCTTCTCAATGGGTGACTTATCATTTGCAATCTACATGATTATCTGAATGGGATTATTTAGATTGACACATTACGAACACTTTGCTGCGTTATCTGTGATTGGTATGCTACATCAGACAGATTCTTTGAATAAAATCATGTCACCTTCTTGTCATTCATTTCCCACATTTGATTATTTAAAAAATAATATTACAACTACAGTTATTGCATATATTGACATTATGTGTGTACTCTCACTCCTGTGTAAATACCAAAGAAGAGAAAGAGATGTAGGAAATAATTTCTTATTCATCAATATTGTGAACCGAATGATCAAGCGAAACATAAACTGATCTTGTCAGATAAATAACAGATTGCGCTACAGAACAAAGTCACTTAAAATAGCTTTTATGAACAATGCTATTCCATTAATTCATCCGACGAATATGAGAGAAAGAGTTCCAGCTATTGTATGTCATTTAGATATATAGCTAGACTGACCTATATCAATGTAGCATACAGACAACAGTGTATGATGGTCAATGGTAAATAAAAATTTAAGAATAACATTTTGCAAAATGAATAAAACACAACTCATTATTATTCTATTAAGCTGATTTTAAGTATTCCAATTTCTTGTCACTTAATAATGTATACAATATTTATAAAGCGCCCTATATAATGTGTAAAATTATTCTATAGCGCTTGTAATTATGTTTCTTTGCTATCATAAAATTTGGTCCTATCGCCGTGACATCAAACGCTGGGCTGCAGTAGTCTGAAAACGCACCTGTTTACTTTGGCTTTTTTGCTGTTCGGCCAGTTTACCGATCAGAACATTATCTTGTGTGATTGCGTTTTCTTAGGTTTTCCGGAGTTCCTGACCGAGAAATGGATACAACATCTCGAGAGAAAAATCAGTGCAGAATCTGTATCCATTAAATTCGTTTTTAATTGGTATGGTAAACGCTCTAGAACTGCTACCTTCAACAAGTAGGGCGCTATTCAAAGTTATTACTATTGTTTATTTTTCAATCAGCTATAAATGTTCGTTTGCCCTTACAAATATATAATTATATAAAATAAAACAATAAAATGTGTGTCACGGTCAATCTGTCACTCTTCATGACAAACCGATGTAGGGACATAACTGACTGAACCATTGACCAATGACTAGTCGTAGGTTGGCGAAGATTAATCCGGACTGGCTGTGTATTCAGTTAGTTGATATCAAGTTTGTTCTTGTTTGCATTTTAATTAATAGGTGGACATTATTGAGACTTTCATTGTTCTTAATCACTAGGAATAGGTCCAATTAAGTAATCATACCACAGTATACTGTAGATACCAGGAGACCGAGAGAACAACACACTGTCTCACAGTATGACGTCACTGGTAACTTGCCATTGTCAGTTAGCAACTTGATATGTTTGTTTAAGACCGGTATCAGTGTAGTATTACAGTTCACAATACTCACGTGTCGCTCAATGTGAGAGAATATGTACATTTGCATTTTTTTATTTTTAACAATTATATATGCATAAAATTTATAAAATATATAGTGTTCAATATTTATACTATTTTTACGAATATACATGTGCAATTAAAATTCGCAAACTATTGAAATTTTAATAAATCATTATTACATATATTATCTATGAAACTCTAGAGTATTCAATTTAAGCTTGGATATACATTGAAACTATTACGTAATCTCTTATGCAAATTTAGATATTGACTTTTGGCCTACTGTATCCATATATTATAGAATAGGTTCACCACATGTGCGCGTGTGACGTCCATCTTACCCTTATCGGGTCCGTTGCTGCGTATATTCTGGTTAAATACTCTCTACATAATGGTATCGAGAAAGCACTTATTCCTAATATTATTATGAATAACATCTTCTCATTGTTTTAAATCGTACTCGTGACTAAATACTATAATTACTATAATAATTACTACATTGGTAAATAGCACAATGTCCAATTTCATTATGTCAATTCGGTGAATGGCAATTTAGAAAGAAGTGACTGAGATATACAAAAGATGGAGAATGCGGGCTGAATGCATTAGTATTTCAATAAATTCAAAATGTGACCAATACCTGACGTAAACTAAGTCAATTTCTAACTTATAACTGACGTGATTATGACTTATTTATTTCCTCATTATTTGACGTAACGCTGACGTGAGGACTAAACGTAACACTGACGTATCATGCCTGCTGGGCATCAAACAGACAACACACTCAATGTCACAGACAACATTAACTCATTCACCCCTAAAGACACTCTTGAACTCATCCAATTTAAAGGTTGGAATATTCAGGGAGGAATGAGTTAAAGTAGAATTTGTTTGTTTGTTTGTAAGATATGTTAATAATGCATGTAAGTCTACTGCAGGTCATAAACAAAAAACATTATTTCGCATTTCAAAATGTTGCAAAAGGAGACTGCTCACGTATCTAAGACGTAAAACGAATCAATTACATTAAGTTTGAAAGGTTAAACACGTACAAACGATTTTTTTTCAAAATCTCTATTATCTGAGCTTTGCTGTCAAATCTGGTTTTCCTTGCAGACAGTCCGAAGTGAAATCAGTTTTCCAATCACCAATGTTGTACCATTCAATTATTGTGATGAGAAGCAATGGCCCCGTTTAAGGAGGTAGCTCATATCCACTCTCTATTTAATGTGGGGTCGGGCAAAATATCTCGAAAACCTCCCTCACATGTAATTTGATGTTGTTGTGAGATGTCACTGTCTCTAATGTTGATGCGTGCGCTGTTTCCTTTAAATGTTTCACGATGCTGTTTCTGATGCCCTAGACTATTATGTTCATGCTCTTTGAATATAAAAAGTCTGGAGTGTTTCCCCGATACGTTCTTGTCAACATCCCGTTCAGTGTTCTTATGAATTATCCCACACTTGATTTTACTTCATAGAGCTTTACAGTTTCTGGTAGCTATCACTTTCCTTAACAGTTTTTCCCACTTCCTGAAAACAAATAGGGGGTGGACATAGGTTGGGAGGGGGAGGGGGTGTGGTATAGCCGTTATATTCAAACCAGTTGCGTGAATTACCCTGGCAGATGCGAGGAACCTTATTTATTTGGGGCGTGGTTTCGCCAGAAATAAAGGTCACCGTTGCTAAAAATAGAATTATGCTAAGTTGGGCTTGTTAGGATAATGTAACTTGAAAACGAAATATCATACAAAGTTCAAACTTGGTGTGAAGACTGCCATAGTGTATAAATAAATCCTATTGATTTTGGTCATGTTTCCTCTGAGGTCAGAATCACCGTTGCTAAAAATATAATTTTGTTTGTCCAGTTGATAACTTAAGAACGAATGATCCTACAAACTTCAAACTTTGTGCATAGACTGAGAGTGTAGACTTCCCTACTGGATTCATTTGGGCATGGTGGCTCAGTGGTCAAGGTCACCGTTTCTGATAATTGAAGTCTGCTTGTCTTGAGGATAACTTGAGAACGAATAAGCATACAACGTTCAAATTTGGTGTGTGGGTAGCCCTAGATGCAATGAGCAATACTCATTTTGGGCATGGCATATCAGAGGTCAAGGTCACTGTTGCTAAAATAGAATTTTGGTTCCATGTGTCCCGATAAATACTTTAGAATGAATTAACCATTCTAACTTAAAACTGACACATAAGCCTATTGATTGAAGGGGTGTGTTTCTGTCAGGCACAATATGTCTACGTCATCGGTAAAACTCTCAAGAAAAACAATTTTATTTCTAACGCTACGAATATTCAAGTGCATGATTTTTAATGAGTTATCGTCAGAAACAGAAAAGGATATATTGTCGGAGTCGGAGTCGTTAGATGAAGAAAAACTGTCTGCTGGTCCTGGATTTGTATGTATGTCCCCTGATAAAAGTAAGATTAAGATTAAGACAAGTGCGATGTTGTTTGGGTTGCTATATGTCTGTAGAAAAACAAGAAAAACAACTGCTATAGGCAAATATATAAAATGTAGCTTAAAGATATCGTAATAGGAATAAGTGTTGTTGTGGAATCTGTACGTTTTGTTTAAATGGGTTTGTTTAGAGTAATATAGTCCGATAGCACATCTCCATGTGGATAATGAGCACCCTGTCATGGGGGATAGAAAAAGTACGAAATAGCTAGGGACATGGAGACTGCTAACGGATAGTTCTGTTATTGTTACATGTACGACTTTCAGATAACCAGGATAACTAAAAGGTAAGGGCGAGGGGGACAAAGAGTGGGGAATGAAAGACAAGAGGTAGGGAACAATATAAACACATTTGCCACAGTTACACAACATCGAAAAAACAAAAATGACATTGTAGTAATGTGTTTGCGGGTGTTAATTATCACATGATATGGACAACCTGTATAAGTCAGACAGATGACGTTAATTAAACATGAGTATATACACGGATGAGCATATATATTGTAACAAAAATGATGACAAAAATATGTACAGCAATGAAATCATGAATGAGCATAACTCAAACTTTCGTACGTGAAAGCCCACACGATTGTAGATACAAAAATATAACATGAGTGACAACATGTATGTAAAAACGTATGTATACATGTACACGTATGAACACAAGTGCATGTACTGATTCAATGTTTTTAACACAAGTGCAACTTGATACTGTATGAACGATTCTTTAAGCACTGGTGTGTATTCACAACAATCAATGACACACCTTTTTTTTTTACATATTTTCACGTGTGGCTTACATATACAAAAGGTTGATAATCGACTAAAAATCTTGGTATTTTACACAGTTCATGTTCATGATTTGTTAAGAACAGTTATTATACGTAATATATTAATAAATTAATTAAAACCTTTGCTAGCCAAGGGTAACGATTCGGTATCATCTACCACGAGTAGCTATAGGTTAACCTGGTCGTACCGGGTCGTAAATCTGAGTTAGCGAAGATGTAAAATATAGTTTCTACCGGGGAGATTATTTTGTTGTCTAACCATTGGGAGGGCCTCGGGTAGTACAATCAAATAAGTGGAGCGACACATGGCTAATGACTATGAGATTCCATCCTGGTAAATGGTAATCCGTGTACACCGGTCATGCTTTGGGAGAACGAACATCTTTATTAAATACATTGAAAACAGACTCGATGAACACTGAATTGATCAGGAATTGATCTACAATTACAGAGCTAGCATACTTTGTTCAGAAACTCTAATGCACATAATTCTATGTGTCGTTCCAGGAAGTTGTAAGTTGATGTTAGGCTCAATTGAAAGCGTGTTCAATTCCATTTCCAAAAATACCACGTTTTACGGAATTGGTCAAGAAATACAGTTTTTAGGAGCTGTTGAAGTCCCTGTTTTGTTATTTGAGTAAAATGGGCATATTTACCATGTGTCGCGCTAGGAATTTGTACACACGCAGCTCGAGTATTCAGCGTTTCTCGCAACAGGTTTGAATGTCATTGAAGATGATAAAAAACACCTTCTCTGTTTAAAATTTGAGCAAAAAGCAAAAGCAACACGTCCCTTCTTTACCAAAACAAATCAAATGTCAGTTTGAAAGATTGTTCAATTCCCCTTCTTAAAATGCCCAGATTTAAGGAATTGGTCAAGAAATAAAGATTTTAGTAGCTGATGAAATCCCTGTTTTGTTATTATTAAAATGTGCATATATGTAAAAAAATGTTTATGGTAAATATGTGTGTTGAAAACATGTTTGCAAGTTTACGCGTTCACATATCCTGTATCGGACGATAGAGTACTTTCTGCTCTATCTGACAACCCTAGAGTTCTGTACGAACTGTACTCACTTGATCGTGGCGAATTGTTGTTCATAGAGATTATCTAATTCCGTGGCACAGGTACCTGAGAATCATTTGCTATATTTTGACCTAAACCAATGTGTTCAGAGTAAATATACACGTACAGGGGGTTTAGATCACTTTCTGGTTAAACGTTTTACCCCAATGATGATATAAACCCTAAAACGTGTAAAACTACGCTGAACACATTTGTTTAATTCCAAATATAGTTGCAACAAATTATCATGTCCCTGTGCTCACAGGTAGGACACAGGTAAGTTACAGTTCAGTGGTTACGAATAGAATTACATGCGATTCTTAGTGAAAGTGTATATATATCTACAACTTGCGTCAGTCATGACGCAAGTTGTAGATATATACACGTTCACTACGACTCGTCACAACATCATATACTTACTTACAGTGTACACGATTGACACCAACTGCAAAACAATAGCTAGACAGGAACAAGTGGATATCCTAATATGCAATATTGAGTCATAATTGCTTCCGTGTCAACCTGCCTACTTCGACGATCAACGTATAAATTCGACACAAGACAAACATGATTACGGCCGAGGTCACACCCGTATTGGTGGTCATTGTTATATTGTGTGGTCTGGACGAGCTGTCCGCGTTTAAGGTAGTGGACTTGACCCACGAGCTGAGTGACACGACACTCTACTGGCCGGGAAATCCATCGTACAACTTTACACAACTGTTTCGGGGTCAGAACGGCGCCTTTTGGTAAGTTACAACTTTGAGTACATTTATCGATCATATTTTAAAGCTGAGCGGAAGAAAATCAGTTACAATCAGTGTGCAAATAACAATACGGGGACGGATTCAGATTTTTTTCAGGGTGGGGGGAGGGGGTGTATGCGACGCATGTGGTCTGACCCGCGTCAAATTACGTATAAGTAAAATACCTGTCTTGGCCTTGTACTTTTTCAAGCTCTATCTAAATCTTTTCTAAATTCTGTTTTGCTCTAGTAAAATGTCTGCTAGGAATGAATAATCAATATATTATCATGATTATGTTTATTTATTCATTTTAATTTTCTTAAGAAAAATATCATAGTTTGGTTTCTAGTAAATACATGTACTATTTACAATGTAACTACCTGCTAGTCTAGTTTGGTCATGTGAAAAAAAATCAGAACAAAGCTTAAATATGAATAATATGAAAATGTCGAAACATGTCTAAATGTTTATTATGCGAGCTGTCGTTTGGCAGAATATGATCATCTTTCCGTAGAGTAGCTCATATATTCATTAAGACAACTCAAATGCTAAAGATATGTAATTATGACGTAAAATTTAATATTTAAAAGCACATTGTAACATGAATGATGAACGCTTCCAATCATTGGATCAAATACCTTATTGACGTCAGAGACGTATACACATATATTTAATAGTCTATGATTACATGAATATTTGTTCATGTGCTAAACGTTCATTTATTGATGCATGGATTGATCTCAAAGCTTTTTAATTTGAACGCGTTGAAATCTGATGTATAGTGTCTGTCCTTCTTGAGAGCGCATTCAATAAAATCTTTAACTGCAACACATGTGCACCGTGGCTTATACGGACCGCTGACTTCACAGTCAAGCACAGGGGGTTGCCACGTGCACTGGTGCAATCCCCGCCCCCATCTTCACCCCCCACTCCAAACCCACTGGAAATCTCGTAATTATACTTTATCTAAGTCCATGACATTATACATGGTACACATACAACAGGTAGTGTGACGTTTTCCTTATTATTCGTAATAGTAACACTTGAGATTCCGATAAGTATGTACTGTACCTACTACAACTTTTAGTAACATGTATGTTGTTGTTGAACGTCGATCGGAAGCTTGATTTTGTGAAGCTAGACGTCTAAATATCCTCTTCTGACTTGATACGGACTCCGGTTGCGCAGGGATTAAAACTATTTACAATGTATCAAGCTTTTACACTATATTTTATTGTAAATACTTGTTTATGATAATAATTTATGTATGATTTAAAATATTTATGTATATACCCTCAATTATACTATAGGGGTAACTAACATTTTAATGGTAATATGTTTATTACTATTTCTTTTCTTTTGATGTTAGAGATCCCGTGTGAATCATTAATGATACATGTAAAAGGGAGGGCATAACTTCCTGGGGTGATTCCTCCACAGTGTGTTTAAGTTTGACTTGAAAGTGTTTTTGACGACACAGTATTACTCTTGAAGTGTATATAATGTGTATACCAATCCACACTGTTTAGTGTATACATACAGTATATACCTCTCATAATAAACTCTGCAGACAACTACTCTTGACATACTTAAATATGTGTTCTATATATATATGATATACTCTGTATATCAACTTTTTACATAAATAACAATTGATCTACAAACTTCATACATTGTATCAAATCATTAAGCTTAAGATATTGTGATGCGAAGGTAAGTGTTGTGTAGAAGGAAGACGAGCTTTTTTGCATACCCCTTTGGTGTTCATTCACTTAACACAGTTAAGTAACCTCAGAGATAATAATAGTGCCAGGTATGATAAATTTCAGGTAAAGATACATGTATCATGTAACCTTTATTCCGGTCCCAAATGACTTTTATGGGGGAGCATATATACAATCCATCAGTTTAAGTGATTTTCTTGTTTCTTTATATGGTAAAATATTCAAGTAATGATGGAGGAATATTAAAGAAACAAAGGCTCAAGTGACAAAACGTGATCACTTTTCTTCCATTAAAGTGCATCGTTCATAAACTTATATATTTTTTGAATTCTTAGGAAGCAGTTAATTCATGAATTTTGATTTCTTTCAAACTTAGTAAGAATCATCATTGGTGGAAGAGGTTATCAAATTGTAAATTCGGCATTCCTGCCCCATTCACAGTTGACCAATGCTTCAGAAATTTTCTCCAGATTCAGATGTACGAGAATCAACATTCTTTTGTGAATGAAAAGATGCTTAGGTGCAAAATAAAATGGCTAAATAATAAAATATTACTTTTCATTTTATACCAAAACAATTCATTTTAATATTTCTTAGGTTTTTTCCCTTTGAAGACATGATGTGTAATGCATTTTTTCTTTGTATACATGCTCTTCCATTTCATGTCTGTACAATTGTTTAAACATGCATTATGTTTGGATCAACAGATTCAATACCATTAGTCAAAAAATTTACCAGTGCACTTTACTTCAGCAATATAATAACTATGCACTATTCAAATTAGAATCTATTATCATTTTGCGATAATGAACATCAAATCATTTGGATATTACAGTTATCTGAAACTCTGAAGCTAACACATATTACATTGGGTCCTTTACATGGTTCCTTTACTACATGTAAAAGACTTTATCAAAATATAAAAACACACATTTCCTGCTCTAAACTATATATGGTGGGGATGAAAAACATGCATAATTTCTGAACAACTGCATGGTACATGTATAATGTATATCTAAAGGATACCTACAGTGCAGTTTCCATACTTGCCAACACTCCCAATTTTGGAGGGAGACAACCAATTTTGGACCCCATTTTTTCAACCAGTGCATTTGTTAACTATTTTTAAATTCTGAGATCTGATTATTTCATTTGAGAACAACTCAACATATTTCAGTGCTAGAAGTCTGGATCCAATGCACTGTTATCTTTATTTTATGCAAGTATATTATTGACAATGTAAATGAAATAAATATCATCCATTTGGCCATGGAGAGAAGTGGGCTAGAAATTCGGAAATTATGTACGGGCCTTGCCAAATAGATACCCTATTATTTAAAACATAATTATTCCTTTAAAGTGTCCATATTCTATATTTTTTCCAAATGAAAAAAATGTCTCCACTCATTTTTCATGTTTTGAGATGTACAATTTCATTTTCACAAACTTGCCTGCAAGTTAGATTTGAAACATTCTACTAGCCCAACCTATGTTTTCATAGTAAATATTGAACCTTTTCACTAGCCCAAATTAAGGATTAAGGACTTTGAAATCAATCTTGATACTCATTGGAAAAATCTTGAACTGAAATACAATCATTTGGCCGGCCATAAGAAATCTCAGGAAATGACAATTAATGAATAATATTTTCTACATACGTTTAAAATATATTAAGATATGGATAAAGAGGCAGAGTGACTGCCTGCATCCATTATTCAACCTAAAAAGGGTATCCTATCCTAAAAACATAAATAGATATTAAATCTACCAGCCCGAGTGTTGAAATAGTTGATATGTACAGTATTACACACCCCTGATAGAGAAATTCAATATGAACATATAGTTTGTTTTAAATACTGTCATAATACCTAAAAACTTAACAATCAACCTAGTCAATTTTTGTATCAATTCCTTTTCAAATCTCCATCGTTTCTGATTGATCAATGTTCTTTATTTACGTCCGATGAATGTGTAAAGAATGCATTCTTTTTATAAAACTTTTTTACTTCACAATTTAACTGTACATTTTTGTATATTGTGTTGCATAGATGATTGTATATTGTGTTGCATGAATGATCACCAAACCTTGTATGAACCAGGAATATATCGATTGCTATTTAATACATATACTTTCTGTTGATATATATATAGTACATGTAATTAAATTTCATTTCAGGCGTGCTAAATGTGAAGCCTGCACTTGACGGGGAGGAGACTGATGTGAGACAAGTAATGAGAGGGAAAGTCATTCCTGAAGGTCTTCCATAGGGGTTAGAGGCTAAAGGATTGTCACCAAGTTGGCAACATGTGCCTGCTACCTCTACAAAAATACTTTCAAGGACCTTCCCTGCCTACTTCTAGATGTAATTAAGCTCATATTGGTGATCTATCCAAACAAAGGAATGAGGACATACTGTGTTTGAAATCTACTTCTTAGGTTAATAGTGCATTTCAGTGACTATTCTATCCAGTCCATTTGTACTGGCCTAAGGACTGGCTTT
>JAUMHH010185519.1:0-14596 GCA_032359455.1 Chlamys rubida | reverse complement strand
TGGAGATTTAAGATTGTATGCTACCTTACTGTGACATGGAGATTTAAGATTGTATGCTACCTTACTGTGACATGGAGTCTTAAGGATGTATGCTACCTTACTGTGACATGGAGACTTAAGAGTGTATGCTACCTTACTGTGACATAATTTTACAAAAAAAATCCAGGTTAGTTTTAGAAAAACTTCAACTAGAATAATTGTAACAGGAATGGTACAACAGACATTGCTATACTCTGATAAGTCATTTCTTTAATAGTATATTCCATTTTTTGGCAAAAAGGGTGATAACTCTGAACAAAATCACTTGTATTATCTGCCAGGTAGTATATAACCTTTTCAATGATAGTGGAATCTGAGATACGTTAGCTAGGGTGATTTGTGAGGAAAAGGATTCAATTATATGACACTTATAATTATGAATCGGGCATTGTTTTCTTATGTATTTATCGATGACTCGTACATTCGTTCACTCCAGGTTTGAAAAAATGAAGATTACATAAACAATGGTCAGATTTTCTCAAACAGAACTGCCAGTGAAACTGAAGGGAAAAAATTTCAAGTATACAAACTTCAAATAATGCAACAGACATTTATAGTGAGGCACAGGTATATATGTACATTGTACTATTACAGTTGTATAAAGTGTTAACAACAGGTGTTTCTACATCTGACATGATATATAGGATGTTCCAATAGATACCAGATATTTCCATCCCGGAGCATTTTACTGATGTAAGTCCTTTCCGAGGTTTGTTTACTATACGCAGACGGTACTTGGTACAGAGATACTCTGATCTTGATTCTTATAGTCGTCAAGTGTTGACAGGTAAAAGTAGCTAGTATAAGATAGTCATCACCTATCATCACCTGTCCAGGTGAGGCATATAGCTATCTCGTTAGTACCAGGGGAGGGGTCATTACGAGATACAGATGACAGATGAGGTATCAGGAAAGACCAGGCTCTGCATGAAGACCAGAGGCCTTTAGTTAACGTACTTTGGTAGTCTTTGGTAGTCGTATATCTCCGTAGATCAACACGTGATCAATATGTGATCAAAATGTGACGGCTAAAAACTATTACGCAACTTTCTGATTGATGTGTGCTATTACAGACCATTTCTGCGGTTTGAATCTCCGTCAGAATCTATAGATGGTAATTACGATGGGATTTTGGTTATTAGATATCAGGATTGTAATTGTATCCAGCACCAAAGAGACATCGTAGCTGAGATTCGGTAATTACTATAAAACGTCGGATAGTTAGGGTACGTGTTATGGCTTTAGTAGTTATTAGCTCTATTGTGCTGATACTATTACGTAATATCTCCATAACTCACAGAATTATCACAGAAGGTTAATCCCAGTCATCTATAATATTTACCATGTATGATTAACATAATGCTCGGAGATTGCAGAGATTTTGACGAGTCAGATATTCCATTTCCTATACGATTGAAATCATTCAAATTATACCAGTAACTTATGAAGCACTTGGAGAGATTGGAGGGGGATACTGAAGTGTTAAAATACCTAATAAATATTTTCACTTTTAAAGTGGTCCAATTTTATTTCTGCTTTTAATGTTACATAAAATCAGTTGGAATCACAGTTCTTAAAATGTTTTAGTGTAAATATTCTAAAATATTTTTACATTTTATGTTCCAATTTCATTTGATTAAAATTGTATTCATATTAATTTAGTAACATAGCATGAATACATGTGATTTATTTTTCGGAGATAGGGATATAAAGAGATGATACCATTTTTCATTTGATTTGAAAAAGAAAATTATAAACTCCTAATTATAATCCTAGAATTAATATGAAAATAATGATAAAATGAAGAATGATGTTTTTAACTGTGATTTTATTGTCCAAATTTGACAGTAAAATGTTGTGTAAAACTCAGAATTGATAAATAAATTTTGGAAATTCTGGATACGAAATATATTTTAGTTTTAGCATGGAAAAAATTATGCGAATCATATCTCCGTGTACATTTCATAATTACGCTAGTTCTCACCTTCAGGGTAGAAAATGACCACTTTCAAGTATAAACAGGATGATATTTGGACATCTCGGTATAAATATAGATTGTAAATTTCAAAGTTTGTATAAATTTGCACTGAGCATGATTTCTATGTTGATTTTCAACACCCCTGATCTAAGTCCCTATGAATAAATTAAAACAGTATTTATCAGTAGTGTCACAGGATACTCTTGTCAACAAACTCGGCACTGAGGATCGTCCAAACTGACACTCGCTGAGGATTTGTAAACAAACTCGGCCATGATTTTATCGTTTAGACACATCTACAGGGCTTGGCGATCAAATTGGCAATGTTAGATGGCTGTCGAGAAGCTCCGGATAGACCTCTCTGATAGCTCTTTCGTTGGACATGGACAAACAAACTAAATAGAAAATGATTTAGACAAACTTCCACACTATTGTAACCAGACTTGTTTAAAGTTAATATTATCGTGTAGTGGGAGACGTCAAACTTTGACTTTAATCTCTGATCAATGTTAAATAATAGGATGACACACGGGAATCTGAACGGCAAAAGTGGGCTAGGACAAATAGTGTTCATGTAATGGTTATCTCATCGTCGGAAAGTCCTACCCCTGGTTAAACAACGCACAGCAGGGCAGAGCGAACATCGCAGGATACGAATAATTCAAATTCTATAGCTCTGCAAGCAAGAGTTGAATAACAGGCGGATAGGGTATTTGTTTGATGGTATCTCGCACCAGGCTTTGTCTATACACGGGTAAACAATGGTCATCACAAGCGTTCTACCCACTGCGTGATTTTCTACATATCTCTAAAAACCTCAACACGAAAACATTCTTTGTCTAAAAGAACAAAAATAGATAATGGAAGTTATAGAGATAGCCTAACTCCTTTGTGAGTTTTTTGTGTTAAATGATATTTTGCTAACTGATAGAAGGCTGAGAAAAACGATATTATGTCAGGCATATTGTGTTTAAACAGGAAGTGTCTGTATCAGCAGGTTAAAGTTTCAGGCGCGATCATGGCATCGATAGGTAATGTGAGGTGTTGAAATGTTGAAAATAAACATACATAGTTTACAGATGTCATTTCAACTTTCAAAAACATGAACTCGACAAAAGTACTCTAAGCATGTCAGGGCCGGTTTGACAATGGAGAATATACTTGTGTTGATAATGACACTGTGTTTTCCTTTGACAGTTTTTATAGACACAGGTAATTACCAGACCTACAGAGAGAATATTCACTTACATTGTACACCAAGTTGCCTGAACCATTTTTTAAAAATGAAGTCATCTTTTTAAACGGGAATAAACAGGTTTAGCTGCATTTAAGTATATACCAGATTAATATATGATTCATCCTTACATCGCTTTAAAATTTGTTTAAAAAAAGGAATGAAAAAAGTGAATATTTTTTAAAATTTATTTTCTAGTATAAAATTATAATCATTAGGTAATATTTTTGAAAATTCTTGGGTAAAATTGTTGATGAAAAAGTAAATTTCTATCTTATCTTATTTTGGAGATATCTGATTGAAAACACAAGATGATATCTTGCTGTTAAGACCAAAAAAATCGAAATTGAAATAAAAAAGTGATTTGATAAAATTTAAGTCTATATAAATTGTAATACATGTCATAATTAAGGGTAGATGTGTAATCTGTTATCTGTTGGGTCTTTCTTATAATTTAGGGTCAAAAGAAATACAATAGGTACCTAAAACTAATAGGTGATTTTATTCATTATGTTGATGTGATCACACCTAGTACCTGGTATTTATAAGTCTGAAATTATTTTACAAAATATTGCCTTTGCAATAAAAAATGACTTAGAATGAAAAAATCAGGTATTTTGTGGCTATAAAGACAAGTGTGATTCTTGAATACCTGACCGTCATTTGAATAGTTTGTAATTTGTTTCAATTCCTTTTTCAGACATTCATATCCCAGCAGCAGCAACCAAATCGAGATAAACAGGAGAGGCGCGGGGCCGATCCCACGCAGGACGAACTTCATCGCATGGCATCCATACGACTTCACGAGAAACTGATGCATTCCTACAATAAACCCTTAGTCTACCACCCCGACGAGGTAAATTGAGATAAAATACTAACAATATGTTTAGTCCATTTCAGATAGTAATATTTTAGAGTAGCAACATGATAGAAAATGTACTATTTAGTGCTTTACAGAGTCAAACTTTCATGGTTTCCATAATTTTGATCGGAACACATTTTTTTTTCTTTCTTAATTTGGGACAATACCATTAATGTTGTCAATATTTCTGACTATCTCTCATTCAAAAGTGATATACAGTAAATTGTATTGTTGGTTTTTTTTTTTTATTGTTTTTACAAAGAACCAAGTATTTGCTAGTACATTGTACCTGGTATGTGGTGAATATTTAATAATTTTCATATTTCCACGGGTGCCTCACTCAAATAGTGCCTTTTCAATTTCAAATATTTCGAGACTTTCACAAAATTGGGGGAAATATTTATGTTCACTTTTGAAGAAAACAGCATTGCATGATAACCAAATGAAAATCTTCCCCCATGGCATACTTTTAATATATATATTGTATACAACATTATTTAAGTAAGGTAAACAGAAGAAATTTGGCCTAAAGTTATATATAACAACTAGGAATTATTTTCATGTTGACTAAAATAATTTCATAGTGATGAATCTTCCTGAAATATAACTGCAGGTCATTTTTTCAAAATATGAAATTTGAATCATAATTGATCAATTAAGTTTTCCGTTATTAGTTTTCAAATTAAACGTATTAAATTAATAAGTTGGCATACATGTACATGGAGTCTGTGAGATATAGAATGAAGGAGGTCACGCTGGTGATCACTGTATTATCTACGACTTAAGTTTTCAATAACTGCTAATTACCTGGCCAATTTTTTGTATAATGTAAACAATAAGTTGTGTTCCTGGTATGGGGTCGTGCTAGGACTTGGACGCTAAGTCTGTTAATTACGTTTAACTGACTATATGAGTCAGCTATCCCATAGGGTCACAAGTAAATACAGCACACAAGTGGATTAAATGCCAGATTTACACGGCTAAACCTTTGTTGTGAAAATGACACACTTTCCTGTAAAGTACAAAAATTCCTGCCCTTAGTTTCTATTGTGATTCTCCAGTGTGGGAAGAATGGCGGGATTAAAATCGGATTATCTTTACGTAAGGATTGTCCTATTGGGGAGTCGTCGCTTTCTCCGTGTCAAAACCACAGCTTTCCTTCACAAACGTCACCAAATGTCAGTCCCCGTGTCAAATCCTCGGATTCGCTGGGCCCAAAATGTGTACCAAGTGGGAAAAGTGTGAACAAACATAAGACCCCAACCTACATTCTTTTGTTGGAACTAATAAGGGACACAATTCAATTAACGTGGTTTAATGAAGGGGGAGTAGCCCCAGAATATATGTCATTCTGAGATCAAAGTCTAGGTTCCTAAAGTAAACATCTTGAACATTTGAAAGTTAAATTTGATTAGTTGTGTCAATTTTAAATTTATCAATAGGGAAATTGTAAATTGTTTGAAATAAATCCTAAGTGAATAATAATGAAATAAGTCTTTTTTTTGTATGCCTAAAATATAGGAAGTCTTTTTTTAATTGTTTTTTTTTTCTCAATTTGCTGTTATCTTTGTAAAATAATTTGTAATGTAAATAAAATTATGCCATCTTTCTGAATAGTTTTTTTTCTTCAGATTTTATAAATCATTCTTGTAACTGGTTTGGTACAAGAAAAACTATGATACAGAAAAAAGAATCATTTCTAGCTTTACAAGCATGGCTGATTTATACAAAAATTCAAGAAAATCTGTGTGAATATTTTTATAGAATTTTTCAATCAAAGAAAAATATATGAATGATTACCGGTAATGATTTGAAGATTTCAATAATATGCTCCATTTGATTTTATATAAAAATGTGTGTGCACTGGACCGAAATTTGAATAATGATATATGTAGGTTTGAGGGTAAGTTAAGTTTAATAGAATGTGTAAGAGTGTTTTCTATCGTGGTCTGTCAAATACTGATACACATCTGTGTTCAGTGCAAACGTTTGGGTGATCAGGACCGAGATCTTGAATAGGATACCCTATTTTTCACGGATAATTTCTCCCGAGTATTTTTCACACTATCGGTCAGTGAGAGCAGTTTAAGGCGTGAGTTTGGGTGATGTTGTATTTTCATGAAGCTGAACTGAAATTTTTAAAAAAAAATCAGAATTATAAAAGAAATATTTTTAGTTAAATTAAGACTTTTGAAGACAATTTTTTTCATAAACCGTTTCTTTGGATGTGGGCCTAAAATGTGTATTCATTGGGATATGCTCTTGACTGTCGAGTGTGACTACTGTATAATAATGATAGTCACACCAGTCAGACCAGATTGCAGGAATATGCAGGGTCAGAGATTGTTGAGAAAAGCACGGTCAATGCTGAAACAGCGGACAATTGGAGAAAGTGTGAAAGAATCAGATATGCAATGAAATATTTTCTATAGGTATTGGGCCTGGCTTTCCATGACAGCTATAAGGGGTCTTATAATGCAATAAAGAATAATTCTGTTGGGTTGTCCCTCCCTCTGAGATGGTGTCAGGGTAATTAATTTAGTTCTCTGTCCTCTGTAGTGGAGGACGGACTGCAGTTTTAGAGGGTACAATTTCTCGCTGAGTCTGGATGAAAACTGTCATTGTGGCGGTGGACACAGTAAAGGTGGCGTCCCAGTGGGGCGGCTCTAATCAGAACCGGTCACTGCCGTGGTGACCAGTGTCCACTCGACACCTCTGGCCAGGGCTCTGACACCACTGTCCGCTGGACCTGACAGCTCTATTGGGGTAGATTGTTACAATCGGCATAATCGGAGGTCTCCTTACTTCTCTCACCGCTTCTATCCGATTCCCACCGTCTACAATCTGTTGCTTTTTTGTACATGTATGACATCGTCTTTTCATTGCCTTTCATCGCCGATTATATGTCCCCAAACATTGCTACTTGACCTGCCATACCAGCTACTTATCAAATTAAAAAAGTCGAACTTTGAAGAAAATTAACTGTAATTAAAGCCAAATTGTCAAGGGTAGAAATCGAATTCATGCATTTACCAGCATTAAAAAGAATACAAACTACAATTAAGAGGAATTCATGCAATTCCTTGAAATTCATGTATTTTGGATTAAGATTGCTTGCAAGTAAAAGAAAAAAAAGGCTTCCAGGGGGGTATTCAGGTATTTTGAAGCCAAACGGATTTGAATCTTAATTTTTTTTTATAAGGAAATGTGAAGTAAGATGTTTTTGAAGACACTGTAATTAATAAAGAGTGACCATCTGTATTGTTTATGTGATTTGTTTTACCTGTAACATTAAATTATCTTGAAATTTTTCAACGTTCTGTCTTGGTACGGTTAAGTCTGGTAAGCTTATTTATAAACAACACAAATATAAAGTTTTTATTGCTGTACTGAATTAAAGAATATTGAATTAGGGAGAGAAAAAGAATACTAAATACTGTAAAAATCAGTAATATTACAGAAATATAAAAAGAAAATACAATTGTTTGTGAGACTTTCCATTTTATAATTTTATTCAACAAGATGTTAAGCTGACAGTACTTGGCACTGCAGTTGCCAATGAATGGAGGTGAAAAATGACAAAACTTGACACAGGAAATTGTGCCATTTTTCACCTGATGAGGATTGATACGTGTAATTGTGCCGGTAACATCATCACGAGATTTAAAGATTACTAGAATTCTTTTCTAACTAATCCATCAATAGTTTTTACCTGGATGTACATTTTTTTTCTGTAGTTTGATTTCCAGTTCCTGTGTCCTTACCAGGTGCTCAATGCCCACTTAGAATTAATCATTCATCTGTTGTACTGCTATGAGTTTTGAAAATGAACATTCTTTTAAACTCAAACTATCTCATGAAAAATCACCCAACATGTAAACTCCTAATTTGTATAATCTACATTTTTTTCAGTAAAACATATTTTTTCCCCTTTGTCTAAGCCAGAGTATATCATCAAGAAATTATTGGCTGATACTCAAAATTTACAATAAATTATTACCACGTAACAGTCTGTCAGTCCAAGTCAGGTCTGTAAAAGTTTCAAGTGTAATATGTATGCGTCACTCTACAAATTAAACCTGTGTATCTGTTCATTGACTATCGCTGTATCCTATAAACTTCAGGCTTACTCGCACCTAAATAGCAAAAACACGCCCCTTCTTGATTTAAATTATGGAGATGAATTGGATAAACTACCATGGAATTTTTTAATTTCCGTATCATTTAAATTTCTCGCAAAGTTTCATATCTTTGAAACATCAGTAAAAAATGAATTGAAACCTCAATCGTATTAGTCACTTAAGGTATATAATGTTTTCAAATAAAAATTCTTACGGAGTTCTGTTTAATTTCCTTCCCATTTGACAGTGACAATAAATGGTTGTTGAATGTTTGAATCACTGTATTAACAGATAAAATCTTCCTCTGGATGTGTAAGGTGTGTAGACTTGGGGGCATTTTAGAATAAATATGTAAATTTTGAATAATGAACAATATCAACATAATGTCGCTAAATCGTATTTAGATCAAATCATGAGCTTAATTTTTGATAAATTAACATAATTATTATATTTGCTGAAGGTCTTGGTGTTGAGTTTTATTTTTTTCTTGTAAATACTTGACAGATTGTAAATATAGAAAGATTGAGTTTGATATTAATTTCTTCTTTATTAGTAATGAATCTAGGACTTCATGACTCAAAATGTCACCACTACCAGGTGCCCGCAGACAGATAGAAACTAGACAGAAAAAAAACTAATTTGTTAAGGTAACTGGAACCAGTTTCTGTATCAGAAATTTAAAATTCTAAAACCAGGAAACTAACTAAAATTGTGTGATATTTCTATGTCATTCCAGAATCGACAGTTATTATTGCTGAAAAAAGGGTTAGAGGACTCGCGTAGCGACAACTCAGGGGAGGTAACTGCTGACAGTGGACGGGGTGGCAGCGAGGAAGATATGCACCATGCAAGCATCATGATATAGGATGGCAGGGAATCAACTCATAAAAAAAGGTAAATAAAGATGAACCAAGGTTTTTTGAATCACCTCCTGGATGTTGACAAAATTAATTATCTCCCCTTGGAATTTTTACTTTCAAATTTTAAAATGTAATTTTTCCACTATTTTGATACCTTAAATTAATTGTTGTGTAAAAAAACACAATTTTTCAACCACTCTCAGATGAAATGTACATCTGATTTTTCTGGTACTTTTTCCTATATTTCATCTGTCGACTGACAAATAAATACATCAGGTAGTGCCATTGGCTATGTGTGTATACATTCTTTGTCGAATTGACTTTTAAAAAAAAAGACTGAAGTGAATACCTACTGGCAATATAAAATGAGTCAATTTCTTTTATAGATTTTTTTTTCTTTCAGGCAATTTTACATTATATGGCAGTGAAGAAAAAAGGAGTGATATTGAACTATATAGGAAAACATGGAGGAATATAGCAAGAGGTCAGGAACGGGACAAAGGTCAAGGTCAGAGGTCAACCAATAACTGATGCTCAGAACTCCAGCCAAATTACTACAGATCAACTCCCTAGTTGACTGACCATGTCTGTGTTCCTGTGACAGGTCATCTGGTGCACATCTGATTTTACAGGTAAATATTGCATTTTACTTTACCTAAAAATAACGGATCTATGGTTATGAGATGTACTGTTCATCATTGACCTTTTGTCTTATGGAGGAAATGTTAGGTGGTTACTCAATGAATATTTTACTTATTTTTCAGGCAGTTCATCAATTCGTTTGCTCTTCCTTTAAAAATTAAAAATAAATTGATGAAAAATACATTTGACAAAAAAAATCATCTACAGTGAGAAATATAAGTAAAACATCTATGAAGATACTGTGTAAAGAAAAAGATAACGAGACAGATTTTTGTTATAATTGAAAATATCGAAATTATTCCAAATTTTATTTAGAGTATGTGGACTTAACTCTAGAAGAACTCTTAAAAGATTTAAAAGAAAGACAAGCTGACAAACTTCTGAGAAATATTGATTGAGAAATCACCAAAAACAGAAGTGACATTCATAGAGAGTCGTTTCTTATAATTAGAAATGATCTACTAGACTGGTATATGTTTTATATGGGTGAACTTTTTAGACAGGTGTTTGTTATATTCAGGTGTCCTTTATAGACAGGTGTGTGTTAAATAGAGGTGAATTGTAAAGATACGTGTTCTTTGTAAAGAGGTGTCCTTTAAAAACTTTTTTCATAAAGATGTTTATTTTCGTTGATGTTTGTTATAAAGATGGCTTTCTAAAGACTATACATATGTAAATGTAAAGTTGAGCTCCCTTTTTTGGCATTTCTATGATATTCATAAGTTTTAATTTGTTCTATCTTTTAATATCGTTCCAGATTGGACCAGCTTTGCCATGTACTGAAGCTACTTCTCCGGAAAATGGATGTAATTGTTTTGCTTAAAGCAACAAGACTGTGAATGTGATGCCCCATAGGGATTAAGTTCTTAATATTCCTTCAAAAGGACAATAAACTGTTATGTATTTTTTCATGAGATTCCTACATGTTACTTCCATATGCTCGGTATATATGCTGCTGCTGAAGATGTATTTTCGTGCCTGTTGAGGATATTCTACAAAGGTTCTGACCACTTACAAAGTCTGTTGGCCACTCATAACGACACAATGTAAATTATGATCTCAAGCCTAAAAAAAATTGTTATTGTCAAAACCAATCATAATTCATCTCTTATCAACCAATCACAGTCCATCTCTCATTAACCAATCACAGTCCATCTTTCATCAACCAATCAGTTATCTGCTCATGAATGAGGACAAATTACTACATTGTCAAAATTGTATTGTTATGACCATAAAAATGTTATTTATTTTCTAGTCCTGTAATAAAACCATTTTGTACACATTTATTACCGTGACTGAAACTGTTTTGTACCGATATTTATTTTGTTATTGTTTTATATACAACAGTAATAAACAAAATTTAAAACATTTGTGCTGTATTACATTATTTATATTTGAGATTTTTCTCAGATACGTCAAATAAACTGCAAACATACTTTATTAGCACAATTTTGTTTCCTAATATCATCAGCAATTTTCAAGTTTCAAATATTTAGTGGAACAGTTATCTGTGGCATGTTTGAAAATAGGGATTTCAATTTTAGCAGTTATAATTATTAAGGTCTTTTGAATGCAGAAAATGCAAAAAAAATCATTTTTGCTAAAAAAGTATGTTTACAGTGTGTGACTTGAAATACCAAAAACTATTTATATAATGTCATTCGTTTCATTTGCCAACTATTTAACAGCCAAGATATTTCAATGTCTCCTGTTCTTGTTTTCTTAAGAACTCCTTTATATATTCCCTACAATTTATCGAAATATTTTCTCTGGACAAATCGTGGCAGGCAGTATAATGTGGTTTACTGTTATACCACAAAAAATTCATGTCTCGGTATTTAATAGCAACGATTTCTTATTAAATATGTAGAAATGTTTCCAAGCTATATTGATAATCCTATTTAGTAAATACAGAAGTAAGTGTCTCCTATATACAGGGTGCTCGGGTGGCGCAGTGAATAGCGCACTTGCCTTTCACCAAGGCGGCCGGGGTTTGATTCCCCGATCGGACGTGAAAAGGTATGGGGTCACCTACCCGACCACGTGGGTTTTCTCCGGGTACTTCAGTTTCCTCCCACAGCAAGACTCCATGCGCGCTAATATCCGGGTCAACAAGAATGATTAGTATAAGTTGTAAAAACTTGTTTCATAATTGTTGTAAAATAAATAAAGTTTATATTTTTTTATATACAGGGCAGTTATACATTGCTAAACATATTTTAATGTAATTCAAATACAATGGGAGTTAAGCACAAGTTTAACAACTAATATTAAGCCCTTTTTCTGCAATATATTAATACAAATTTTTAAGATGGCGTTTACAGCAAACCCTTCATAGCTAAATACAATGTCCATAGCTGTAACTCTTGTTTAAACACACAGCCTTGCATGATTTCTTTTTAACAATACTGCAACAATTTTATCTAAACATAAAACATAATTCCTACATTATATACAACACAGATTCACATATGCTGTCTCCTAAGTTATAAAACTTAAATCAGAACCATTTTATAAACATCCCTGGAAAGATAAAATATAAATAACCGTTTATCAGTTTCATGCCATTGAAAACAGCTGGTACAAGGGAGATAACTCAAATAAAAATCTATGCATTTTTTCTAAGTAATATTTTATCACATCTACACTTAACATAATTTGTTTTCTATGTTACCTATTAAATATAACTTGGTATTGAGATAACTGCTAAATCGCATTGGAACAGTCACTTCATTTCCGGTGGCTCAACACATCAACAATGCAATGTAATAATGTTAGATGTGAACATTTTAATTACCGGTAACTGAGATTTTTTGACAAAAAAAAAACTTTTCAAGAAAATTGACTGATTTGAAATAATATATTTTTACACGGATGTGTGCTCTGTTTTATTTGTATTTAAGACTACAACATAAAATAACCTGATATAAAAACAGGTTTTCTGTATGCACTTAATGTTTCAATTGGTGTGTTTTACACACATATCCCTCTGTTTCTCCAATTTTTTTACCCCTAGCATCACCGATGAGTCCTAGAAGGACGAAACATGGTCCCTTGAATAACGAAAAACGTCATTATCTGCCGTTTCCGTGCAATAACTGCAACAAATGTTAACTGATTTTCTTTAAACTTGGTACCAGGGTTTAATGCCTTAAGGGCTCGACCAAGTTCGATGACCAATTTCAGCAGACTTTATTTGGCGGAGTTATGGCCCCTTGAATAACGAAAAACGTCATTATCTGCCGTTTCTGTTCATTGACTCTCGCAAGTATTATCCGATTGTCTTTAAAGTTAGTAACAGGGTTCAACGCATTAAGGGCTCGGCCAAGTTTGACAACCACTTTAATCGGACGCCATTTGGCAGAGTAATGGTACCTTGATTAACATAAAACATCATTATCTGCAGTTTCCGCTTAATAACTCTGGCAAATATAAGCCAAATTCCTTCAAACTTGATAACAATGGTTGTGTTCTTCTGTCTTTCCACCAATCTCGGGCACTCTTCGGTTTTCGTGTGATAATTGCTGTAGATATTGTGCAGATATATTTCAACCAAATTCCGTATGCACATCCGACTGACATGCTAAGTTTGCCAACCGATGTGATTTGTGCATATTTACAGATAATTTATGAGGTTAGTAAATTCTGATAGATTAAACGATGAATTTACACTGTAATATCTGCATGTTCAATACAAAGTCTAATTTCTGTATAAGGCTTTCAAGTTTCAAGCTATATATTATGTCTCAACAGCACGATACTCACATGTTTAAACCTAACCTCAATAATATTTACCTACATTATGTCCTGCAAGTGGGGGATATAAATTCCACGAATTTGTTTGTTACTCAATGCAATAACAACAACAACAAAACATAAAAAGGTTGTGACGCTTCAATGGCCTAAACATTTTTGAAGTTCTTTATGGTCAAAAATATAAACACATTACTATTTTTGTGTAATCATATATAACATCATTTTAATGACTGCCTCGAGCTCGTGTCGTGTAAAGTAAAGATTAGTAATCTTGGATACAGACTTTTTTTAAACAACGCATGAAGCCTAGTATCCAGTTCAGTTCCTAGCCTGAGTTTCCTCTGGCCCTGATCTATCTGTCAGAATGTCTAAGTCTGGTGTCAGGGCCAGAGGAATTCGGGCTATTTAGTTATGTACATAATCATGTCAAATAATAATAATAATATTTAGTCAGGTAAAATAGGCATGTTATTACAAGATATCATAATTTAGAATAAAACATATAATCAAGATCACAATGCAGCTTGTAAATAAAAAACAGTATTTTGTATTAAGACTGAGAATAATAATAGATCTGATGTAATAAAAGGTTTTTTAATTCAATCATTGACATATATCACAGTACCTATCCTTCCAAAAGACCCAATGAACTAAGCATAATCTTCTAAGTATCCCTGTCCTCCTACATCCCTATACATGTACATGTATACGTACGTAGCTGCCTCCAGCACGCATACACAACACACATGGAGGTACGTCCCTCCTCAGATGACCTTAGCTGTTGATATGACGTTAAGGTTATAGTATGTGATGGGCTCATACATTTTCCTCAAATGAAGAAAATATGGAAGTTGCTTGGTACATGTATACCCATGTCAAGAACAATGTCAATAATGACCTTTGCAGAAATTATTTGTCGAAAATATTGTTGATTTATATAATTAGTCTGAAAAGTAAATTTTGACTGCAGAATTTGAGTGGCACAAAGTTGCACTAAATATTATAATTTATGAAAAAAACTTACCTGCACATGCATTCCTGAAGTATCCGTGTATTCACGATTATTGAGAAAAATGAAAGAAAGTGCTTCAAATCTCAAGAATG
>JAUMHH010185508.1:0-14598 GCA_032359455.1 Chlamys rubida | reverse complement strand
CTGTATCAGCCAATCAAAAGCGACGTTACAAACGGCGACGTCATTTTTTTACGTTATGGGCTGATAACATAAATGTTGAAGCCAATGAAAGTGCTTGTTACAAGCAAGATTAAATTATTGTTCTATAACGATTGCCGTGAAACAGGTTTGGAGATATAATGTACCTGTTGTATTCCACTGTGTGTTATACGAGACGACCAATGGGGGCGGGCCTAGAGAATCGGAGGTTTACTTCCGGGCCTGGCCTAGAGAATCGGAGATTGACTTCCGGGCCTACTACTAAGGAGACCTTGGTGAACCCAACGTGACCTGCTGTTCCCATGACTACACTGGGATATATATCTATTCTTTTCTCTATTTCCTACTCTTCCTTTTCCATTGTGTCTTCCTATTCATCCTTTGTATTTGCTTCTTTCTGTTGCGAGGACGTTAACATGCGTGTTCTATAAAAATGTGATTATGATAACAGCATTACTGTTGCAATATGAGGGTTTTATATAACAAAGCAAATATATTCCAAAATACTGATAGAACTTGTCGGTGTAAGCTGTGTAACCATTCTAAAGATTGTTCTATAACAACTAAAGTGATGCATACGAATATATATCGGTAATACGTGTATGTTCACCTGCTGTGGACTACCAATGAGGTCGATACGTTGGAGTATTAACCCAAAACAGTAATGTCGATTCAGAACGAATTTCAGTCCTTTACACATGTTCAAAAACCAGCGCGTACATGAAGTGAAATGTTTTCTTATTTATAGAATACATACATGGCATTTCCACATTATGTTCTTTAATACTTTGAGATGCCCAGCTCAACACTGTGACGTCATCTGTTTAATTAATCATCAGTGATATCGTCGACGTCTTCCACCATTAGTGATGATATATAACATGACGTCACCGTGTATCTAGCCACGGAAAAGGAGAGGGTGTCAGCATAGTCAACACGAAGGCAACCTTTTAACATTACAAAAAATACAACAGTCAAACCCTATGTAAAACCTCTCATATCTCCCGACACCGTGCTTATCGCCCGTCAAACGCCACTTTACTTTGTTTCTCAACAATTTTTTTGAACAAAAGAGTACGTGTCCTTAAATAGGCGTCGGACCCCTTAATAACTCAAACACCTCGCAAGGATTGTTCCGGCAGTATAACGTGGTTTTTCCTGTAGATCTCTGTCAGTGTGTTCAATGGCTCCTATCTTTGCTTCGTTTATATTTCAAATCAGATTAACAATACTCATTTCGATAAAAATCAAGCTGAAAATGACCACAATTAAAACGAGAGAGAAAAAAACATAAAAAAATCCATAACCATGCGTGATTATCTTTCATGAAAAATGTATTTCATAAAAACATAATCTTACCTGACTTTTCTGTAGGATGTAAGAGTTCTCTCGTGCTGGTTCCGCCATCTTGACACCAGGTGGCGCTGTTGACCTCGGAGTTTGATAGTCCTCTTTCTAGTACAATCCAATGGGAGTCGACACTGACAGCTACTTCACTTCAATTCACACTAAAATGCTGATCTTTTTGAAAAGTATGTGTTGATCCCACCACCTATAAATGTACAGGTATCACAGAGTTCGTCTATCGACAGTACAGGAGAGGGGAGTGAATACGCGACAATTACGTATGGAATCTGGCAAGGTGCGCTCGCTCTCGACAACAATACAACTCGGTGAATTCGCAGGTTTTACACGAATGGATTCCACACAAACAGGCCACAGAATTGGTTTGTTGCAGTATATAGAAGCTGCTGCCCTTTTATGGCCAGTGAGCTAGATACTCCAGACAGAAGACTGAACTACAAAGATCAACTGTCTGTAACAGTTAACACAGAAGATATTTGATTGCTTGACAGGCATGTGTTCGTCTGTACGGGGATAGTTTAACCTTTCACACACACCTACTGGTAGCTAATGCATACCGATAGGCGTCGTGTTACTTATTTAACGCGTTATTGTGTCACTTTAATTGCAACCAGGTGGTTTATCCGATGACCGGATTTCAAAATTACACCGCCCTCTATTGGCGCTGATCGATATCAATCGTGTTAATCAATATCCCGCTCTACAAACGATTGTGATAACAATCAGAACTGATGTGTATTTGTAATTGCGTTGGATAACCTAAGTTAACACGGCTATTATTAGCGCATATCAATAACTAGAATATTGATAACGTCACTTTAATTATCAACAAGCTAATTATATCCGGAGAATCAACGTGAAAATGATAACGTTGATCGGCCCAACTTTGACGTCAGTGGAATTCACAGATAGTACCACTGTCTTAATCCAAACTACTCAGTAGCTTACGTCACTCTTTTTTTCTATTCTTCAACTTTAATCAGAGTTTATTTTATGATAATTGTACTACCACAAAATCCACTGGCATTGCTATTAGTCGGAGAATAAACACTGGCTTCTTGTTTTTCAGAAGGACACAGAAATATATCCTAGCCACATCTGGAATCCAATCAGAGGAGTGTTAAACCTGTGTACACAGCACTGCTGGTCCTCGCCGTCATTAATGGTAATCCGTCGGGATGGACCGGACTGTAATGAAAACCCCTTTACACTTATCTCAGGAGTGTTGATGCGACCGTGTCACTACATATAACCTTCCACTGTTATATGGCTTATCTCGATGTACAAACACGAATGCAGACGAACTAGTTATATTTCACAAAAACACATTTGTTTTTACAATTGTAGATTTCCTATTCCGCAACAATATCGGTTTATAAATAAATCCACAAGCGTAATATTCCAGGAAGGAGTCTTATTTCGTACTGTTGCGTTATGCCTTTAACAGCACATGTTTTGTAAATCCCTCTCTGATCTATTAAAAATCCTGCTGGTCGGTATTGCAAAAATAGTCCTCCTTAATTTCTTGGTCCATGATTCATGTTTGAATGTTTTCCTGAGAAGGAAATAATCTCGAATTGAAAATGGTATCCCAAGATATAACCAAGCAGGTTGGCAAGAACAAATTACCAATGTAAAACTTCCCTATATTTCCCAAGTTCCGGAATCCGGATTGCGAAGCAAGCTACTCCCAGAAATGGCGATGCGTGCTGTTTCCAGGGCGACTCTACAATATTCTGTTGTCAGCAATCCACACACGAAGTCGGTACCGCCTGATAATATGTTTGTCGTAAATCTCTCTAAAAGCCTCCAGATCCAGAAGTCTGCAAATGAAGATAATGGATTTTAGTTCTTTCATGAATGAAAACGTCAATACTTTAATCATGCAAAAATAATTTGTGTGAAAGCTCTATGAATTTCAAATCTAATTCTAAAGGAAATTCATTAACAAAAGTCTGCAAATGTTGGGGATAATTTTTTAATCAGAAAAAAAAATTAAAAGCTAAAAGGTTGGAATACTTGTCCTTTTGAATACTTGTCAAAATTAGCTGAAGATCAGCGATTGATTTTTGTCTTGGAATACAAAATATTATCAGATTATTTTCAGATTGCAAAGACTGATGTAACACAAGGAAACAATTAAATGTAGTCAGTAATGGATTGTGTCTTGTCACAAGAAGACAAAATAAGATCGGCTTTGTGATTAAGTAGAGCGCATTCTCTTTGAAATACAAAAGAGCAGACGACAGAGAGTATGTGGCTTTCCGTGCCTGCTGAGATCTATGAGCACTGTCACTTCCACGATCGTCTCCGACTCTGTTCGTGTCACGACTAGAGTCTCCTGCTATCTGGCTCTCTGAAAGTAATTCTGATTTCCCTAGCACCTTGTACAAATCGGCAGTACAAGTATGGCTCGAGAGCGTGTGCTATTGACACGCGGATTATAGATTAGAGTCTCCCACGGATTCCATCAGTCATCGTTCATCTGTTCCTGGTCGTGTGGTGTGAACCACGCCTCTTCACTTAATTAGACACATTCGCCTTTCTTTTGCCATGTCACTAATGATGATCATACCTCTCCAGCATAAAGGACACGCCTCTTCCGGGATAAACAACCCTTTTCCGGCTTCCTGTCACTCTCACGAAATCGGCGATACGTCACCTCCACGGTAAAACAATGGATTGACTTCCAGTAATATAAAATGAAAACAAATGCAATATTGAAATGTCACTAAAACTGTTGTTATCCATCTAGAATATCAAGCTGTTCTACAGAGGAAAAGCGATGATGTCTTGTACACAAGCCTATCTCTTTGAAGGTGAGTGAAATCGAAATAAAACAGACCAACAACAACTCACATAAACAAAAAAATGTGAAGGCGAACAGTTTGTGTTTAGGGTTCAACGTCCTCTCAAAAGCTTTTGCTATGTGAAGACGGGTGCCTAGGAAGGCTCTAACGAAAGGAAAGGGTAGGAGGTAGGAAAGTACAGACTACAAGTGTTGCTATCAGCGATGTCCTCTAGGCACCAAAGAAACCGTCGCAATTAAACAAGGGGCACACATAGGCATTGTCCCAATGATCAATTTAAATCCTTGTAAATATGTTAACAAAACAAAATATTCGTGTTCGCTAGAATTACATAATTTACAGCATAACATTATAGAGCAAAGTCAAAATAAAGAGACAACCACGGGAACTGAATAGAGAATAGAAAAGAAAGACATCGTTAACCTCAGCAAAATAACATGCGAAAAAGTCTTCGCCCGTCAACAAAGTCCAAGTCTTTATCCTGGTAAATGCTTAAATTTCAAGTTTAAAAAATGGTTTATAAAATGGACACCATTACATCAGCACATAGCATTACACATCATTATCACATACTTGCCGATATTTAAAAAAACCATATTTGCTAGCCCGGCTTTGGAAAACAATTACACCTGTAGCTTGACTCATGATGTATCATTACACAATCTTATCAATGAACCACTCAGACAGAATACAAAAGGGTGTCGCTGTATGTTTGTTTTCTAGACTCCGTTCTCTCCAGTACTGATTGTGATGGACCAGATGGGACCCATTAATCTCATGTTCTACATGTACTGTACATGTCTACACGTATAATTATGCAATCGACCCCACTCTGCATGTTCTACTGTTCGCATGCTTTATAGGAGTAGTGTACGCTCCACGGGGAGAACTCTTGCTGCAGAGTGTAGTAGACACTTTGCCCTGCTACATACCATATAAGGAAGTAATGCGGATCATTCCCGCTCATCATCATCACCGTAGAAAAACGATTTAGTCCAAATAATGATTACAAGTCCAAACAATCATCTCGAGGCCAAACAACAATCTATTTCCGGTTAAGAAACGGATTCGTGCAGAATACGAGTCTGGACTATTCAAAATAACTGTATTTGATAAGAAGCGTGTTGGCAGAAACCCCCTCCAGTAATGAATTCCGCCAAATTAAATATTTATACAAAACAAGCATCGGTCCTTTTACGGATGTGTACACCAATGATTAATTCTACCAGTACGTTCCACACCGAGGACGTTCTAACGATCCTGGGTAGGTGGAAACTGGCTGGGAAAGAAAATCGAAGCAATTAATATTTGAAACAGTTTACACATGTTATAAATACACGGTGCAACCCCATTATTTTTCCAACATGCAAATCACCTATATTCAATTCATAGCGCTCAAGCTGTGCATGCATTGTTAGCTTGTCGTGATTTCCAGGATTAAAACTATTTCCAACGAGTTAGGTCATTGTAATCTACGTATTTGTTTGAATTTGGCAAGTGATATGTTGATGGGTCCACATGTGGTGTTAGAAATACGTATCCTTCCGGAACATCGGTTTGTGTCGGATTTGTATAATGTGTTTTTCTTGTTTGTTTCGGATTCTCCTCTGGGGTTTTGTTTAAGAGTTTGGCTTCAACCTAGTCCAGAAGGACCTCAGTAAACCGGATATGTCAAGAAGGACCTCAGTAATCCGGATGTATCCAGAAGGATATCAGTATTCCGGATTTGTCCAGAAGGACATCAATAATCCGGATTTGTTCTGAAGGGCCTTGGTATTCCGGATCTGTCCAGAAGATCAAACCAAAAAGGACCTCAGTTATCCGGATGTGTCGAGCACCTCAGTAATATGGATCTGTCTAGAAGAACCTCAGTAATCCGGATGTATCCAGAAGGACCTTAGTAATCCGAATGTGTCCAGAAGGACCTCGGTAATCTGTGTATTTGTTCAGAAAGACCACAGTTATCCTGATTTATCCAGAAGGTTATAAGTATTCCGGATGTGTCCAAAGGAACCTTAGTTATCCGGATGTATCCAGAAGGACCACAGTTATCTGGATTTTTATAGAAGGACCACAATTATCCGGATTATTATAGAAAGACCGCAGTAATCCGAATGTATCTAGAAGGACCTCAGCTATCTGGATTTGTCAAGAAGAACCTCAGTTATCTGGAATTGTCCAGCAGAACCAAAGTTTTCTGGATTTGTCCAGAAGGACCTGAGTAAGCCGGATGTTTCCAGAAGAACCTCAATATTCCGGATGTAACCTGAAGAACCTCAGTAATCCGGATGTGTCCAGAAGAACCTCAGTAATCCGGATGTGTCCAGAAGAACATCAATAATCTGTATTTGTCCAGAAGGACATCAGTAATCCGGATATGTTCTGGAGGACCTCAGTAATCCGGATTTGTTCTGAAGGACTTCGGAATTCCGGATCTGTCCAGATTATCAAACCTCAGTAATCTGGATGTATCCAGAATAACCTCAATAATCCGGATTTGTCCAGAAGGACATCAGTTATCAGATTTGTTCAGGAGGACCTCGGTAATCCGGATGTTTCCAGAAGGACCTCAGTAATCTGGATGTCTTCAGAAAGACCTCAGTAATCCGGATGTATCCAAAAGAACCTTAGTAATCCGGAAGTATCCAGAAGGACTTTATTAATCCGGATATTACCAGATGGACTTGGGCAATCCGGATTTGTAAAGAAGGACCTCAATAATCCGGATTTGGAAAGGTGGACCTCAGTAATCTGTGTTTGTTCAGAAAAGACCACAGTTATCCTGATGTATCCAGAAGGTTTTAAGTATTCCGGATGTGTCCAGAAGAACCTCAGTTATCTGGATTTTTACAGAAGGACCACAATTATCCGGATTAGTACAGAAATACCACAGTTATCCGGATGTATTCAGAAGGACCTCAGTTATCCGGATTTGTCCGGAATGACCTCAGTAATCTGAATGTGTCTAGGAGACCACAGTTATCTAGATTTGTCCAGAAGGACCACAGTTATCTGGGTGTATCCAGAAAAACCTTAGTTATCTGGAATTATCCAGAAGGACCACAGTTATCCGGATTAGTCCAGAGGGACCACAGTAATCCGGATGTATCCAGAAGGACCTCATTTATTCAGATTTGTCCAGAAGGACCTAAGTAATCCGGATTAGTCCAGAAGGACCTCAATAATCCGGATTAGTCCAGAAGGACCTCAATAATCCGGATTTGTCCAGAAGAACCCCAGTAATCTGGATTTGTCCAGAAGAACCTTAGTTATCTGGAATTATCCAGAAGGACCACATATACCGGGATTAGTCCAGAAGGACCTCAGTTTTCCTGATTTTTCCAGAGGGACCTCAGTAATCCGGATGTATCCAGAAGGACCTCAGTTTTCCAGATTTGTCCAGAAGGACCACATATACCGGGATTAGTCCAGAAGGACCTCAATAATCTGGATGTGTCCAGAAGGGACCTTCCCTGGAATACCTGGTTTAACACCTTTCATTTATTTTCATTTTTTTTTATATTTTTCATTATGATGGTGTATTTTTTTGTGTTTTTGCCCAGATTTTCTTCCGATATATAAAAAAAATCGGATAATAAAGGTGACATCATAACATAAATAACACTGACGCAGCCTTAGGATAATGGACCCGATCTAGTAAAGCGGATATCAGCAAACATAATCAATACATAACAATGGTGAACAGTTATATTTCTGACTAAGCAGTTCAAACTATTTCTATTTGTTCAATTGTAGTAATATATAAACACGCGCCATAGCGTGACCGATGCTGACACAATGTCGATCACGACTGTATTATATATTTTATTTATTTATTGATGATGTAGATGGGTATAGAGGTATAGATAAATAAAGAAACACAAACGTTTAGATCTCGGATTGGGGGGGGGGGGCGTGACGTGGGGATTATTATTAAGTATCTCGATAAAAATTATGTCAGGTACGGATATAACTTAAGGGTGTATGCTGTCTGTGACATTCGCCTCCTTTCCTAAAGAATCGGTACAATGAAATCAGTAAAGTATATGTTCTCAATATCAATGTACTGATCTAATAATTCCCCGAAACGAGTTTGGGGACTTAATGCTTTTACTGCTTTTTTTCTTATTTTTTCCCGCCAAAATGTACCGGGAAGTTTCCTCCGAAACAACTGGCAGGATACTAATGGAAATGTACCTGACTATTGATTTGCATGAGCAGATCGATGTGCAGAACACATGTATTTTTTTCCGATCGGACATCAAATATGGCCACCGCGGCCTCTAATTGGTCGTATTTTAGATATTGTTCGATTTTGCTCAAAAGTCTGTACGTGTATAATGGTCCTGCAAACATCAAAGCTACTTCCGTTTCCTCATTTGACAAGATTGCTGCTGCTGTTACATGTAACTGGCTTTATTGATATTTGCAATTTTTTTGAACTCGCTATAGGTTTATCGTCGTAGATATATATGTTACAATATTTAATTGATCCACAGGATTGCAATACTTCTCCTTTTCATCCCTTTCCCTAAAGAAATCGCACACATATATTGTTTCTATTTGCACTCATGTTTTTGTCTACCGCGGTTTGAGTATTTTGTACATATGTATTGATACACCGTTACATGAAAGGTTATCATATTTAGACAGTAAGGAGACTATGTAAGGGTCCACTCTTTGAGGTCAATTTGTCCTACTCTTCATTAGTAAAGTACGATTGAGAATTATATACTGAACATATGGTGTATATTATCACAACATTGCGACAAACATGAACCCTATATACGATGTACAATGTAGGTGACAGATGCTGCCCTGCCCCCCGGGAATACATGTATCAGCCTATCATTGTGCATGTACTGGTCATAACGTATATGTACTATCTCTATATTGAAGCCGCGATTTTGAGAAAAAAATCGCTTTAATAGTATACATTTTTTTATCTGAATAATGGAAAGTCAGTGATATGAAACGGAGTTTTTCTAGAATAAAGACTATTTTTGTGACAAACAATTTGATTGTATAGAAAAAAATAAAGTGAACGAAAATCAAGCAAACTAATTAGGGAAGTTCGCGTTTATTTGACGGGGGCCGTAGGCTCACTTGGCATTTAAAGAGCACAAACACAGTCTCATATATGCTAGATATTTAAGACACTTATAAATAATTAAGTGTACTCGCTTGCAAAACGGTTAACAATATAAAACAGCTCATTCGGTAGAGCGTAAGGCTAGAAAACCGAAGGTACTGGGTTCGACCCCTAGTGGAGGCATCGCTACGTTCATAAACGCGATATCATGGACCGTAATGGTAACTGTATGTGCTAGATAACTGATGAGGATTTAAACACGCAGAAGTCTAGTACTAGTATTGTTAACCGACTATGGCCAAGAAGTACAGTGAACATGTATAAAGAGATTTGATCCTATCTCAGACACAGAAAACCGATCTATTGTTTTAACAGTGTAGGCGGGGATGTCGTCTAATGTCGCCATGAAAATAGCAAAACCTGCGCTAACGCGACATGTGTTTTCTGTATATAACATCAGCCTACACATGCACTCAATATTGACTGCTTTTCCACCAACCATACCGACGAGTTCCATCAATTTACGTTACTTGTATTGCAGCATTACGTCCGATGGGTTTTGTCTGTCTGCGATTATTCCAATTATGGCAAAAGAAATGTATATCATAGCGGTAGGATCTAAAATATCTGACAAAAACAAAGGGAAACGCATCCTCGGTACAAGAAGTTTATCAATTTAATTTCCGTCTGCCTGCCGCAGTGAATTATCCAGGTATAGCCTCAGTGTCGTTAACATTCCAGTATGGTTGTAGCTGGAAAGGTCGACCCGTTTCGCTAATGGCAAGCCCGCCCACACAAACAGTGTTTTTATCCAAAGATGGATGGCGCTCACGGGTCGGCTTAATTGCTTGGAGAGCAAATTCATCAACGAAGCACGGAACCCAAAATTAGAGGAAGCTATGTTTTTCTGTGTCGTAACTCACACACGGCAGTCACGTCATGGAAAAGAACTTAAAGACGAAGCCGACGAATTCAAAGCAATGGTGATGTTTCAGATACACTTTTATTGAACTTTAAAGTCCTTTGAGATGCTTCTTGCGGGTTTTGTTGTTAGCTAAAAAACGCCTATTTAAATGTTGTGTGTGGCGGCTTTTCACACGGTTATCGTTCTCTGATCAAAAGAACAAAATATTCAGAGCTCGGTTGTCCAAATTCCGGTTAGTTTTAATAATAATATATTGAAACTAAAAACCTTTAAAATGTATCGGCGACACGTATGTCCATGCGAACTATGCTCATACTTAAATAGATACAACCAAATATTATTCCAATTGCATAATCCATTTAACGCTTCATGAAAGACTTTCTAATATTGCATCAGGGTGTTATAGAAATGCCGTAAGTGGATAAAAATCTACCCTTACGGGCGATTTGTCATACATACAAATGTGTACAGAGATACATGTACGTATCGAGATTCGAAATCATTATCGTAACATTCGGAACCAACCACATGTTACACGTTCATCAACGGTCATACTATTGCGTTTCTCTTGCTTTTTGTGTGTATGTTTGTATCCCTTTACATGCCGGTCTTTATTCTGAATGTTAGTATTTTATTAAATACACATCATAAAAACATGGTTTACCTGGCGTTAAGCTTATCAGCTGAGAGCTACCCGACCCAGGTCTCAGAGTGTGGTGAGATAGAAATGCTGTTCCATTATTTATACACCTGATTGTCAGTAGATTATGTACTTTGTCGGATCGAACCTTTGTTGCACGATACGTATTTGTGTGTACATTGGAAGATACGGCATTAGTCATGCAAGAACAGTTTAACTATATTCAAGAAGACTTGCCACTGTTGACAAGCAGTTTGGTCAGATGCTTTCATTCCATTTCTCGATAAAGACTATACCAATAATAAACGCCACGTAGTCGAACATTGTCGTTATCACGACCCTTAATTACCCGTGAGGGATGAATAATACTTCGGCAAAGATTACACACAAAAATCATCATTCATACTTACTACTTCCGGTGTCAAACACCCCCAACGTCCGGTCTCCTTATTGATAGCAAATGAAATCAATAAAAGTTGGAGCGTTAATCAGCTATAAGTAACCAGGAGTCGGGGACTGGCTGGCTTTACACCAGTGAATTTTACAAGGCCAGCTGTCGACACGACAGAAACCGTTCTCACGTGTAACCAGAGTGTGTTATAACTCAAAGACCACGTGTTGAATCACAACCGTATATATATTGATATGAAATTGGTCCCACCCAGAGGCGAAGGCTTGAAAACATTATAATTTAATAAGTTCAGTGTAAACGCGGGGAAAATCGTCTTATATTCCATGATATAGAATACGCGGTTTGGTAGAGCAAAGCTAAATTCTATTATGAATTAACGATTCGAATGACCGTGACAATGCTTTAAAACTGTGGAATAAAGCATTGCTTTACAATGGAAAGGGGAAAACGAGACATATGCATTAGTTTCTATGTCAAAATTGATATTTTTCTTGTCAAACTGACAAGAAGTGAAACTTGTTTTATATTCAAAGTACAGGAAGCAGCACCTTTAGCGATATACGTGTTTCCCAATTAGGTAACTTGTTTGATTCGCTAGGAAGGAGACATTTAATGGTATATTTTGATCGATTTTGACGGCATTTCGCTTATAAATGTACGCGCACGAATTACCTATCTAGCTCGTTTCATGAGCAAAGCGTCTATTGTACGTGGTACCTTATTACACCCGGGGTGGTGCCTGTTTAAGTTTTAAAAAAATGATATTAGCATCTATTGAACACTCTGAGAGGTTGTTTCTAAAGTCCCATTATTTACCCTTTGACCTTGTATGACCTATATACATGTACAATGGCTGGCAATGTCAAAGGGTTTAGGCCGTAATAATTTTTTAATCTAATCTTAAATGACCTCCGCTGTTTATAAGAATACGTGTATTGAGGATAAGGTTATATTTATTTGTATCTGAGTGAGTTAATTCTCCAGTTTTTTTTCGGTAATTACCCCACAGGAGAGACATGCATATTTCAACTTTTATGGAATTCAAATAGTTCAACCAGCTTTTAAAACAGTAACAAACTCGTTGAAGCGTCCATTATAGAGTTTTTTTTAACACCGGGTAGTAAAAACGTCCGTTAATAACCCCGTACCTGTCTATAATCAATATATTACTACTTCATGACGGGGGATGGAACAGAGTTGCCTGATAATTAAAACGTGCTGTGTATTTAGCATCTTTCCTGGATGTAGCGAGTATTGTTTGATGTTTTATGGGTTAACAAAAGATAAAGTACCAATACCATACTCATTTACCCAAAAAATACATTTCGCTCATATCTGGTCATTTAAGATAGGTTTGGTTTGGTTTGGTTTAGTATTGTTTAACGTCCTATCAACAGCTATGGTCATTTAAGGACGGCCCATGTAAGATAAGTTTGGTTTGGTTTGGTTTGGTTTGGTTTAGTATTGTTTAACGTCCTATCAACAGCTATGGTCATTTAAGGACGGCCTATGTAATATACCACTGGCTATATAAGATAACCATGCTTGCTGGGTCTATCTTACATGGGTTAATCACATCGCGTAGTAATACAAAAACTAAGGGGAGCAATTCAACTCCCAATGTAAACAACTTACGCCAAGCTCTGTATTTATTAACTGTATCTATAATTTCATTTATATTAATTAATTACATGATCAGTCATGAATTAAAACTTTGACAACAAAAACATAATTTGTTTTCTATTTTTAACTAGGAACTATATTTCTCTGCGCACTAAATGAAATGTACAGTAAGTAGCGATGAGGTTCAAAGATGGCGCTTAGAAAATACCGTATGGAAAAGAGAAAGTTGAATAACAACTAAACCGTAGAGTTATCATGGAAATTTGTTGTTTTTATGCGTGCAACAACGTTGTGGTTTGAGGGTATGAAGAATTCATTTCTATTGCTATTTTTGTTTTTAAACCACGGAGAAAGTATTTAAAAAACTGGAAGATGGCGACCGTCTGTGGGCATTGAGAGGTGAAGTATTTTTTTTTAATGGTAGATATGAGAGAAAAATACTCTTTCTCGGGGATCATAATTGGGGCAAAGCCTCGGATTTTACCCCAGTTTATGATCCCTTCGGGAGGAATTATCTATCCTCCTCCGGTACATATGAAGGAGTCTTATAACTTTACAAAGAAATAAATAAAACCAAACGTGCCGAGCACTAAATACATATCAGCCAAGTATAACAACTGTTGTGTACAATGAATGCTTGTTAGGAGGTAGCGTTATCCTTATTAGCCAAGTGTGTGTGCCTATCGGTCTCATGGGGTCTTGTAATACCTGAAATTCCACCATCTCGCACTAAAATCTGTCCTTTATTGGCGTATCCGTTACACTGTGACATAAACCCCATAGAAACCCTTCAAGTTCCTCACTGGATTAACCTTAAAGACACATCGACAAAGCATATGACAGTCTGTTGTCTGTTACAATCATACAACACTCCCCAAAACTCTTCTGAATCTATCAGTTAGAATGGAAATCGTCTGCAGTGATTAATTCATACACCTCCTCGATATAGTAATCAGTCTTTTTTTTAAATCGGTCGGATTCTACCATTCCTTTTAAAGGATTAGGATTGATGGTGCCGACAACAACATGCTTGTTCATACTGATAAGCTTTTTCCTATAGACTTTGTGTATGTAAGAATTCATGAAATTCCCCTTGATCTGACGCTTTCATAAGCCGTTATGTTCAAATTAAAATTAATGGGCTCAAATCATCTTTTTTATTAATTGCTGATTTCTTGATATAGAAAGTGACAAACATCTGTTGAAATGAGTAAGATGTTTTCTCAAACTGTCTTAAAGCTCTTCTAGTCTTTTTCGAGCAATCTTAAAATTGCATGTGTTGCTCGCCGCAAATATGAAAAATAACACTGCCAAGCATTTAATGGTGTTTTTTCTTTATCTTCTTTCGGTAGATTTTTTAGATTTCGATTAAGCTTTTCAAATAGAAGAGCATTTCAGGTAAAGTGTGATTATTTCATGTATAACAGGGTATTGACCTGTAAAAACTGTTCTCTCCCTTGTCCAACTATATAATGGCAAAGCCATAAACTTAAATTAAGGCATCATGAAGAAACCATGCATTTCGTACGCTTAATTATTTTGCTTGAAAAATGCTATTGAAAACTAAATTAAACCCGTAATGAAAGATTATTGAGAAAAAAAACATCATTCCATTTCATGATTACTAATATATTGTATAAATAGAGGATCTTACACGAGTGGTCATGTAATATTGAATTTATTGAACAAGTTTATTAATTTCATATGAAACGA
>JAUMHH010185497.1:0-14601 GCA_032359455.1 Chlamys rubida | reverse complement strand
GTAACTTTAGTAGACTCTACCATGCATTGATATGGATGAGTCCATTATGGTCTACAGTGGTGAAAGGGTTAACATTGATCAATGCTACAGTTTTTTCAACAGATTAAATGGCACTGTTACCGGGTGCAGGGTTGTTATTGGTCACGATACTGCGCCTGGTCTGGTCTCTGTTCCTGGTTTGGACTTTAGCCTTTTCCCCACTTGTATATGTACTTGTTAAGTCCAATCCTGAAGCACAAATACCAGTATCAACATCCTCAATGGGCTCTGTTACCCGTTTCCTATTTCCACCGCTACGTTGTGCTGGCTGATTTATGTGAACAGCAGTTATTGGCTTGAATTCTGAAAGAAAGGACATGCGAAATATAAGAACAGACTGTCAGTGTCTTTGTTTAATGCATTCAATTCAAGTAATAAATTATTGCAAACCATTTAATGGAGCAATAAAAAACAGTCGTTTGAAACCATATATTATAACATATACATTGTGTACATATTCCACCGATTACTTCGCACTTCCAAGACATCTAAGTTAATTTGACAGTTTAACTTTTAAGTTCTGCAAACTTTCATAATAAGACAATTTTATACAACTTCTGAGTTAGATCTAGCTAACAAGTCTCAATAGGAAAATACTGCAGAACTGATTGACAACATAGATTTTTGTTATGAATAAATACTTATTTATTCCTAAAATTTTCTGTCAGTTTCCGGGAAGGGAGCCATATCATGAGCTTATTTTAATTTGTCATACAAAGTCAGGTTTTTTAAGACACTGTGTCTTTCCCAAAGAACATGGAATATATTATGCAATGTGTTACCTTGTTCCCATGAAGCAGTACTATGTGCAGGAATGCTTTCTGTTTCAACATAATTGCCCACATGCTCTTCACCGTCACAAACAAACTGAGCTAATGTATTCTCGTTTATTCTGGCAACATCAATGTCTGATTTTGAGACAATCCCAAGCAGGTCAAGTCTTGGCACATCTTTTGGTCGGGGCTGGTCAGTTGACACCAGTTTGAAGGGAACGTCAATGTGGTGGTTTCGAAGCAGATCTTCCCTAGTATCTGTCAACTCCAAATCTGACCAGTCCTTTGCTGTATCTAAAAATAGAATAGGAATAAAATAAGAACAGGAATAAAACAAAATTAAAGCATTATTAAAATGAAACCTATACCAGGTAATGCTCACATGAGTGAAAATTGTCCATCTCAATTTCATATCTTTAGGGTAGATTTAAATACTGGAAATAAGCCCAATAATGTATTTTTCTACCTTTTCCAGTTCCACTGCCAGTATCCACCTGATCAGGTCTTCTATATAGGGTGGTGAATTTGTATTCTCCACTACTTCTGTCGGGAAAGAAGCATGCCACAGTTCCCTCGTATATCCTGTCAATGATCTCTGAGGTTGAAGTTATACCAGACAGATCCAATGTGAGACCTTCACCTTGTCTGGTGTGTGTCACATGCAGCTCAGAATACTGACTACCTGCATCATTCCATGGAGAACCATGTCGGAACTGCAATTCTGGAAATAAAAATTTGAGTGAATTGATGTGTAGCTTTTTTATGGTACATGTACCAATATTTTTAAGATAATGAAATTTGACTATACATGTATCATTCAAGGTAAAGGGTGCTATGTTATATCGTTAAAATATATTGCTGTGATTTCACCATCAAGAAATATTTGTTTCAGTCATTTTCTACTGAAGTATTCAATGTAATTTATACATTACAATACATTTTACAGAATCATTTTGTTGTGATCTAGGAATTATTAATGTATAGCATTAAATAAGAATTTATGAATACCAAATTAAGGAAAGTAATTAAGTTCTAAGCCTCTTTTCTTGCTTTATCTTCTATTTTAAGGGGAGATAACTGCAGGTCAAATTTTGCGATTATAACTGGTGAAAACATGGAACAATAATTCTTTTCATGTTACATTACTTCTTGCTCTCAATTCCTTCATCAGCTGTACTAAATCAAATTTCCATTCCCTATACAAGATTATTTATTGCTACAGATTCAGTCAGTTTAAGCATGTGTACAAAATAGTCAGTATACCTTGTGCCTCCTCGTTGTAGTCCAGGTATGTGATCTTATCCTCCTGACCTTCAGAAGCACCTGATCCTAACCGTACTTGGTCAGACATGTGTGGTAAACCCTTCATCCTGATCTGATCAGAGGACACTAGCTTAAATGGGATGTACAGATTGTTGTTACCAAGGTCCACATGCTGTGGGAGTCCAAGGTTAGCAACGCCCTCTGACCCCAGGAGAGAGGAAACAAGACGGAAAGGGATATAAAGATGATTGTCTCCCTTTACCTCTTTCTTCACAGCCATAGAGGGGCCTCCACGTGTACTTTCTGGAAATAACCACTTAGATTATTTAAAATAAGGTTCATTTCATTTTTTTAAACAAAAATATAAAGTTATTGTTTTTTTCTTCTTTATTCAGTATGGCACAGTATGTTGCAATAGTTTTAAATGAACAGATGTACCTTTATATAAATTCTACCTGACATAAAATTTAAATGCAAACTAAATGACGTATACAGTAAAACTTGATGTAATGTATCTCATTTCATTTGCCACCTCATTTACTGCCAACATATTTTAATGTCAAATAATCAATCTTTTCAACATTTCCATTAATGTATTACTAAACCAATTTGTAACACCAAATTTCTCTGGACACCTGGTGGCAGTAAAATGAGATTTGACTGTATGTACCATATTCTTCTGATCTAACTTTTTGAATTCAACCAAGAAATCAGCAATATTGAATGGTTGAAGAAAACGATAGCCATCATTAATATATAGACAATTTTTTCAAGTTTTAAGACTGTTAAATCATAAAGGGACTAGAAAATATATAATGCCTATTATGAATGGAATGCTTATTGTGTCAATCAAATTAAAGTACATATATCTCAGAAACATGAATAATTTATATATTTTCATGAATCTGAAATCTGCAATCAAAATGATTTTATTCCTTGTACAAGACACAAAAAAACCCTTAACATTTATTATTTTTAGAAAGAAAATTCTATTTAAAAATTGTTCTGATGACTTGTGACTTGTGAGGAAACAAAACTAAATGAACATACAGAAATACTGACCTTGGTGTGATGTTTTGCCTTTTACTTTTAGACTTTCAAATGAATTTTTGGCTACAGCGACATCAGAATCAGATGTGTGCTCATCTTGCTTCGGTACAGCCTTTCTCTGTCTGGATGGCACATCAGAAAATGTGATACAGTCATTCTTTTTCTGTTTTTGTGGAGACTGATCATGGCTGGATGATGCTAAAACTGTACATGTGTCTGCAACACAGAGAAGAAAACTTATAGACTGATTTAGGTGTAAATGAAACACTTATATAGGTATCCTAGTTAATATTGTAAGTGGTTTTTTTTTAAATTATCAAATGAAATTTAAAATTTCAACATCAGTTATATTAATCAATTATTAATATGACTTACTGGTAAGCTATCTAAGTATCTAGCATATATCAGCGCGACATAAAAAATAGTTTGTCACACAATGCATGGAAACAACTTGATTGCCTCTCTCTGTTTACCTTTTTGGACGTTGTTGGCTGTATAACTGGGTGGCTGAGAGTTGTTACTTCTTTGTTTCTGAGAAGACGGCACAATTTTGACTGGGATATTTCCATTGGGAGCAGGATTATACTGTGGTACATGTCCATAATTCTGCAGCCTTGTCACACTTGTTATCTCAGAAGCATCCTCATCTATTTCAAAATGAAGGATGGTTCCTGAACTACTGCACTTTGGACGTGCCAATACCAGCATACAGTCTCCAAGATCTTGATTTCTTGCAGAATTTGTGTTGGTGTTTGTATCCAGCGAGGCATTGATGTAATCTGACAGCTCACAGCTTGATTTATCCTGACTACATTCAGTGGTACCAACATCTGTATCAGTTTTTAAGCAAAAAGACACCTTACTGTCTATCCCTTTTTCCTGGATTTGATAATCCTTGTAAATTCCTTTTGGAAAGTATTCAACAAGATCTACTTCATTTTCTCTGAGGAAGGTTTTCTTTGGTTTTGGAACAGGGACATACTGTTTCAGAACCTGCTCATCTTTGTTAGAGTTTGGCAAATATTTCCTCTTCTGTGTGAAAACTGACTGCTCTTCATGATCAGTGTACTGTGCCATCACAGGCCTCTGTTTTCGCCTTGCTTGGTGACTCACAGTGCAGTTCTCCCTGGCCTTTTCCCTATGGTGGGTCGAGTGGTGATCTCTCGTGTCCAGGTATCTGCTAGGGTATGTTGTGGCTGCTCTTGGTGATAAATCTTTTGGAAGCTCTTCCAGAAATGTCTTTATCTCAGCTTCCAATTTGCCAACACGTTTATAGACATCCTCATTAGTGACACCAAAGGAGACGGTAGAAGTATTGGATAAATGTGCCCAACTTCCTGTCTGCTTTACTTCAGATACTTTCTCCATTGTCTTTTGGAAACTTTTTTCTTGCAATGAACGATTAGCTTTGTTTGGCCGTCTTTCTGATCTTAAAGCCAAGCGTTCATCATTTCGATCTGATCTAACCTTCACCAGCCTCAATCTCATCAGACGTAGTCTGTGCACTTCTTCCAGATGATCTGGGTGTCCAACAAAATCTTCAAATTGGTTGAGTTCCTTAGCAAGTGCCATGTTTTCTTGTCTCCGTTCATGGATTTCTTGCATGATATCTGCCTTAAATTCAAATCTTCTTTGCTGTAAACATGATAAACACATTTATGTCAAATTATTTATGGTACAGGAAGGAAAACCAAGGAGTATCAACATTATAACATCAAGTTATAGGTCTGCTGTAGGTAGTGTATCATTATCATAAGTACACAAACATTTAAAAAAAAATCAAAACCTGACTTCATTCTTTCAATTATTTTTCATTTCATTCATGATTCAATACCATTTTTCATACACATGACAATGACATTTGGTATACCATATATTTAAAATAGAATTTTCCTTTTTTGAAATATCTGTCCCAGTTTAGTTTTACAAATTAAATTGTTAGTAATATTTTTTTTATATATTGTAGTAACACTTACTCTTTGATTAGTCATTCTTTGTTGAAGTTCCTGCATTTCAGCCTCCATTTCAGGAGTGTCTGGCTGAATGTGAGGTTGGTTCCCTTGAATGTTATTTCTAAAACTGCTTGGTTGCTTGCTTTGGCAATTGTGTGTCCGGAATTCTGAACTGGTATTGTAGTTGTTGTTTGGTTGGTATCGTGGATTGTTATTTTGGTCAATTTTTGGCTGATATTTAGAATGGGTACTTAAGTAGCTGTTCGGTTGATAGCCTGAGTAGGTATTTCTGTTGTTACTTTGCAGATATCCTAAATTTGTATCTTGGTTGATAGGTGAATGTTGTGAATGAGTATCTGGGTAGCCAGTGTACATATTCAGTGTCAGGGAATTCCCTGCATTGTATGGGTAGCCACCAGTGGGGCAATACCTCAAGTTATCTGAAACATAAAAATGCTCAGTTAAATACAATGCTCCTCATTGCCCCTAAATGACTGTAACAAAGTAATGTCATATATATCTCAGGTTCATAATTGTTAATAAGAGAACTGAATAGCAAATGACATGATAATTCCCATTACATTTCATATCATATTATATTCGGTCAACATAATAATTATCAATATTATATCCCTATCACAGAGTTAATTAAAAATGCCCCTTATACAACTTACAAGTGCTCATTAACGGTCAGTAATGGGTCACATATTAGCTAGAAATAACGGAGTTTCCCTTTTTACAATTGAGCCCCATCATGAAAAAAAAAGAAAAAAAGAAAAAAGGAAGTTATTTTGGACCAAGCACGTATGTTTATATATGATGTGACCCATATCAAACATTACTAAACTGTAACAAATTAGCATGTCCCTGTGCCCTGTGGTACAACATTCATGTGAATCATGGAATGCTACAAAAACATTAATGTAACTAAATACTACAAAATATTACAGGTCACTAACAGAGTTACATTTTCTGTACTTACCCATATTCCTTACTGCAACATGAATGTTTTCATTAAATACAATCGCTAAACACGCGGAAAATCCTAATTTTCCAAGTTATAAACTCGCGCTGAGAAAAGTTCGCCATTTTGTTCCATATGAACTACGACGTTGCTATGCCTCAATATAACTTCCGGTCATGTGATAATTGTCATATCGCGAGACATTTACCGCCAAAACGTTTGGGGGAACCGGTCCCGCCCGCTTCTTGGTATAAAAATGAACAGATAATTGGGATAAAAAACGCTTACGTAATTTTGTCTTTATTGTTAGGTTGGTTCGTGTAAATTGTCTTTGAATATACCATATAGAACTCCAGGCTATGCACAAATTCCTAGTCACAATAAAATATGTGTATAATGATAATGTGTGCGTAACGTCGGCGATGTCGATTTAAAATGTGCGTTGTTTGACATATTTTATGAAGCTTTGTTCCCGTTTTGTTTTTCTCTTTGCTTTATCTGCATGCCTCCTTACCTCCTAGAGAAGGCCATTCAGAGATCGCACCTGGCGAGCATTTATCCCCCTTCCAATTTCTGAAATCCCTGGATTCGTCCACAAGAAACTCAACATTTATACTAGTTAGTCTATAGTCTGTCCAGAAGATTTATGACATGTGATTCTTCTTTGTGATTTTTTATTGACACTCCATTTGTCTTCGACAGCTGTTACTAAGATAATTGTTTCAAAAAGTCGCCCCTCCAACGTTTCTGGAAATCCTGGATCCGCCCTACTCCAACAGACAGTGTTAGAGATTTACGCGGCGTGATACTTTTGACAGGCGTCGCAGTCGGCAAAATCATATCCGCCCATGGTTTCTTACCAATTGACCAATTTTTGCAATGTCTTTTTCCATCAAGTAACCGTTATCTATAAAAATCCGTAAATAATTAACATAAATTTTACTAAACTCAAAATAATCCTATTAATCAATTAACGCATGTAGGTACATGTATTGGCCACCGGAATTTTTGTTATATCGTTACATTTGAACCTCTAAACAATTGCTTCGGACATCACTCAAATATGTGTTCATTGGTGGTCAAAGCCGTTTGTTTGTGACCAGCCATGATGGCTTTTCGATACCTAACTTTTCACCGTCCATGTTTTTTTGTCATGTTCGTGGAGTTATATGACTGAGCAACTTCCCTTCGTTATTCCCAGGCCAACATAAAAATAACGTTGTCAAAGATACAACTTAGGAAGGGCGAGGAGACGAATCAACCTCTTGTGTCTGTGTTATTGTGTTTTATTATTCAATATCAAACAGTTCAAAAGTATACTGTATATTGAAGTTAAATATGATATATATATATACACGATAAGAATCGGTATTGGTATTGAGGTCCGATTGAAACCGCATGGTACGCAGGTGAACCAACCAAAACACTGCTTGTGGCATACTAAATGTGTCTTCAGAAATTATGTATGCTAAAATAAAATACAATCAAAGACTTTATTTTATCATAGAATGTCAAACTGTGTGCGACTTACCTCTGAAAAATGATACTGGGACAGATAGATATTACAATTTATATTTTTCAATTTTCCGCCGGTTGGGAAGCTTCTGGTCCTCCTGGTCCCTGCAGGGCCTTCCACTGGACCCGTTCCTGAAGGAATCCACCCTGAGCAAGGGCTAGCTACGCCCCTGACCACTGTACCGATTCAAAATGCAACATGTAACCGCTGTTCTGTTTCGGGGTTTACCATTTAATACGATTTAGAAAAAAAAACAGACTTAAATATATTTGAAGGAATTATGAGGAATGGTTCAGGATGATGGTCTGAGGCCACTCTGAGGATGTGGGACATGTACACATAAATGTTTGCTCAAATCGAAAAGATCCAAATGAGAAAAAAATGTGATTAACTATTTGCTTTTCAAAGAAACTTGTTAGAATGGCTGAATTGGGGTGCAGATCACCCACTATCGTGAAGTCCAATCTCAAACCCTTCAAATATGTGTAGACTATGTATTTTAGTAAAGTGTAAGTGTTCTTCAGTTAAAACTCAAAAGTCTCAACATTTATATCGAAAGTCTAGATATAATACTGAAAAAAACAATCACATGACTCCATAATATTGCAAGAGATTATCTTAATTTATTCTTAATCTTCCAAGACTCACTCTTGTCTTTATTGCAGACAATTGTCGTCAATAAAAAACAGATCCAATTAACTTTGGAGCTAATTTAGTTACCAGACACGTTTTGACCAACACATGCTCTGACCACAACATATTTTCTAGTTATGGCAATAAAAAATGTGCCCAAACAATACATTGTCTAGAAATGATATGAAACAGTGTCCCCTGCCAGGTCAGAAGATGTTGTTTAAAATTATTCTAATATTTTGATCCCTTGTGACCTTGAATAGGGCCATGGCAATCTATGTTAATACATTTGATGGTCCTTCTTCCCAGTCTGCTCTTGGCCAGATGTTATGGACCTAGGTAAGCATTTTGATTGTTCAGAATATTTTTAAAGATTTAGATAGATTTGACCGATGTGAATTTGAACGCTGGTCATGGTAATTTATTTGAGCAAACTAGATATTCTTTCATCTCAGCTGAATCAGCATTTCAAATATTTGTCCACTTTTCCCATTCGTTTGTATCATTATATAAAAGATTGAAATCCCCAAACCTCTCTTGGGAGACCATATCATGACCCTTGGCATCATGATTATTTAGAAGTTGTTCAAAGGTCATTCAACAGAACAAACTTGATGACCTTTCATCCTAAAAAGCTACAGCTAAATAACCTAAACCTAGGTCTCTTTCTTTATCACTGAATAGAAGTAGCTCAAAGATTCAAATATATTTGACCTGTCACAAGGGTCAAGGACATCTATTTGAACAACTTAGATAGCCTTCCATCACAGCTACTAATTGGTCCAATATCATAACCCCAGGCCTCATGGTAAAGTAATTTGAAGATTTAACACATGACCCTATATCCTTGATGATCCTCAAGGTCATTTATTTAACAAGTTTAATAGCATTTCATTCCTGTTACCTACTGGTCAAATGACATTACCATGGGCCTCATGGATCTCAAGAAAGAAGTCATTTAAACATTTTAATGTATCTCAACACTCATGACCTTGAAAGAAATTAAGGGGAAATTATTTGAATAACTTTGATAGCCCTCTATCCCGGCTACTTACTGGTCCAGTTTTATGACCTTATGCTAAAGGTTCTTTAGAAGAGATATTTCAAAGATTTTAACATATTCGACCCCTATGAATGAAGTTTAAGGTAATGTCTTTGAACAAATTTGATAGCCCTTCATCCCAGCTACCTTCTGGTAACATTCCATGATCCTTAGCTCTAAATCTTTGTTCTTTAAAATAAGACTTAAAAATACTTAGAAGTTTTAAAAATATTTGACCTCTATGACTTCAAATAAAGTTTAAGGTCATTAAAAATTAAAGGTCATGGACAAATTTGAAAGTCCCCCATCCCAGATGCATACTGGTCAAATTTCATGACCCTTAGCTCTTGATTCTGTAAAAGAAGCAGTTTTATTATTTTACCATAATTGACCCTTACTGCATTGTAAAAAGTTCAAGGTCATTCCTTCAAACAGCATTGATATCCCTTATCAAAGTTATCTACTGGTGCTAAATGCTAAGTTTGTTTTGAACACAAGCAGTTATTGAAAAGTTGTTTTGCAAGCTTATGCTAATGTCTGTTTCCTTTGTCAAGCAGAGTGCAAATATCCAGTGTTTGAACTCTAAACCAATGAAAAAAAACTTAGCCCCAATGTGTCAAGTCAGTAAATTCAGCTGTCAGAAATTATCACTAAATAGCACTCTGATACTTCAGGCAGTCAGAAACACAGAAATTTGGGACACGCCTAAATGAACATCAGAAAGACGTTGAATCTATGAAACAGCAAGTCTTCACTAGAAATACAAGGAAAACATCGGAGAGACAATACAATAAATCAGCTATTACAGACCATGCTAACACACACAGCCACATCATAGACTGAAACTACTCTAAAGTGCTTCAAAAGGAAGACAAGTGGAAAGTTAAGAAAGTAAAAGAATCCATCTGGGTTAGGAGGGAATGGGAACCAGTGAACAGAGATGAGGGGGCCACCAGCGGAGACATCTTTATGATCCCATTTCAACATCCAATAAGGTGTGGAATGGGTAAACATGTTACCGTACCCCCTTACTGCCTTTAAATAGTATAAAAGTGTTATTTGGCGAAATGTCTATAATTTCCGACAGCTGAATTTACTGATTCAGCACATTGTGGCTTATATATTATTGAGTTGTTTTCAGTGGTTTAAAGTCAAGAAACAGGTCTTTGCACTCTTTGCTTGACAAAGGACACATTTTCGAAACCTCTCAAAATAAGTTTTCAATTACAGTAAGTGTTCAAAACAAAGTGAGCATTTATTATTCATATACTGAAATGAACCGAATCAACTTTATGGTTCTTCATAAGTATTTTAATACTTTTAAACATTTGACCCCTTTACCTTGATTGAAGGTCAAGGTCATTTATTGAACTTTGATATTCAAAGCCTAATAGTCAATGTGATTAGCATAAGCCTTATAATTACTTAATTATGGTTCTTGAAAGAAGTGTCAATTGTTTACGGATTTAAAACAAAGATGGATGGCAAAAGGTTACTCGATTCTTTATATCAAATGCATGCAGTTATATTTTTTTAAGAACGTAACACAATTCTCATTGAAATATTTATGTTTATTTCATATTGCAAAACAGGAAACATTTAGTCTGGCACTCATAAACAATGGTATATGTTGGCACAAAATCATGACCAGTCAAATTCCTCCCATAACCACTATCTGTTTTTTTTCAATTCCCTGATCATTCATGGAGATGGGAAACACTTCACATTACTCACATGTGGGTATAAAAACATGGACTTGATTTCATTGGCCAGTCATTTGATTATGATGTCACGTAACAATACATCTTTCTGGATATGTTAAGACTTTTCAGGATAAGTTCAGAATTTCTTTTTTGACTCTCTACAGAATAATTGTCCTTTTAAAAATTACTTTTGTCAATAAAAACTCAAAATTCAAGGGGGGTAAGCAGACATCATAAGGAAAGTTAAAATTCATAAATGCTAAACAATCTACCGGTATACAAACTATCTTTTTAAAAAGTATTTCAAGTTTAGATTTATGGTAATGAATCAATTTGCACTGGACTGTTCCCTTTTTAAAACTTTTATTTATATACAGATCCTTCAAAAACTAATTGACACAAGATTCATAATAAAATTAAGAGAAAGAAGCAGTGCATGATTTGAAACCAATGAAAAGTATTTAATGCAATGAACCATTGGGCAAATACAACAATAGACGGACAACAAGCAACTGTCTGTGTGAACCCTATTTTTGCGATTATATCACACTTCTGTTTGAGGTGATTTGATCTGATTTAAGCTGCGTAAATGTAGAATTTTAAAGTTGCTACAGAACAATAAATGTCAAAAAACGCTTGACTGAATCAGGAATTAAACACTTTAAAGGGAGATAACTCATTTAATTTACTTTCATTGATCTCAATACTTCAAGTGCTTACAGCTGTGGTTTTTTGGGAACAGCACAAAGTTATCTCCGTTTACAGTGTTGAATCCTTTCAAATCAAAAGAATATTTGATCTACATTTAATTCGTTTTTTTCTTTTTGATTATTTATAAAACAAAATCTATATATCTTCAAATGGAAAAACATTTATACAAAAAAAATCTAAAGAAAAAGATTTGTCTGTGCAATATTAAATAACCACACCATAGGTATTGTCAGAAGCACCTTACACAGACAGTGGTAGTACAGTGTGAATGATTTATTTATCTACGAGACCAAAGGCACTAAAGCGGTTCGATACATTACAGGCAAGCTCAACTTCCATCTTAGGATCACTATCCTCATTCACAACTAAATCATCAGTCGATTCATCTGCTTTGTGTGCAGTTTTCTTTCTATCTCTTTTCTGCTTTTTTCCTGACTTCACAGAAGAACTATGAAGATGTGACTCTTCCACCTCATCTGTTATTGCCTGGTACAAATGGTTGTAGTAGTCCAGCATGGGTGAGTGCTTTACAAACAGTTCTGGGATGTACAGGTGGAGGTTAGGTCTGCTGTCCAGACTTTTGGTGAAACTGTACAGAAATGAACCGTTGAACGTTGAGGCAGGGTTTGGGCTTTGGAATGGCTGCTGGAGAACTTGGTTTAGTATCATTGTGTATAGAAAACAGGACTGGAACTGAGAGAAACCATGAATGACATTCACATCAACTGGATGCTTCTTTGAGTGTTCCGTCTTGTTGAAATACTTCCGCAAATTTTGAAGAAATTTTTCCACTTGTCCAGATGAAGATCTATTGATAATTCGTTCAAGTTCACTCGTCTCTGATCCGGGTTGTGAGAGAGTTGTCTGCCCCTGGATCCTGCATGTTTCCATGGCAATGATACACGTGATCATAGCCCTAACCTGATTGACAGTTACACCAGGATCAGACTCTCGGATCCAATAAATCAGCGAAGCCACTGTCAGTTGCATTTCTTCTGGAAATTCCAAAATTTTTGAACCAGAAACATCAAGTGCAGCGAAGAGTACAGACCTTCTTTCACTCCTCTCCATACCAGGAATATCTGCCAGGCCTGGTATTACACAGAATGCTGGTAGCTGAAATTTTGGTTCTACTTTCAACCTTTGCATTTGTTTAACTTTTCTCGCATACTCTGTAACACAACCTGGAATCGCAGAATCTTGGACGGAGGTCCCATCACATGTGATCCCTTGACCTCGATCATTTCTAGAGGTCAGTATACCGTATATCACTTTTCGAATGCCGAGACAACAGTTGGTGCTGGACAGAGCTTTCATGTCTTCAACCTGACAGTTTAGAATCACACGGTGTAGCATCACGACATTTTGACAGAACTGTGCAATCTCTCCCTTCCAAAATGAGCAGCGAAACCAGACAGGTAGTATAGATTCACATTTATGACACTGATCTTCAACTTCCTTCAATGATCCTTCAAGCAGCAATCGTAAATTCACTCTAGAATATTGTTCAGTGTTTGAATATGCTTTGAGAGACATTTTCATTATTTCTTCAACTTTCACACGCCTTTCCTCTTTGAAACAAGACAAAACCTTTTCTATTCCACTTTCGAGTGTTTCCACACTTTCTAACCAATGGAACAGTGACCTCATCTTTGTATGAGCGATGGGAATGTCAAATTTGTTGTTACCTTTCTTTGGTATAGTCAACTTTTGAAAGAAGTCCTGAAATACCCAATGTTCCACAAAGTCATTTCCTAACATAGTGGCAATAAATGGCAGAACAGACTTCCCTAGTTCAGGGAAGTGCTTTGTAAGGTTCCCTGCAAAGTAAATGCAACAAGGCAAATATTTATAGTGTTTATCCTCAGGCTCTGCTGTAACGAAATTTACACCATCAAAAGGGATATATCCAGCCTTTAAATCAAACACGTAAAAGTCACTGTCATAGCTCAAAACAGGTGCATTCAACTCATTGGCTAATACAGCTATTTGATCATCTGCTTCAAAATCACAAACACAGTGTGGTACCTCAAGGTCCAAAAGTGTACGACGGAACGCTTCGTAGGCCAAGATTGGCATGATCTTGCCCTTTCCTCCATGTGAAATAAACCCAGCCAGATGACATCGCTGCCGTGATCTCTCTAAAGCCGTTTTTAGTTTTTTCTCATCAATGTCATATCCCCCATCAAAGATGACATAAGGCTCAATGTTACATTCTTTCAGCATGAGAAAAAATCGGCGAGTTTGGTTGGCAAATTTGTCGTAATCCCCTCCATGTATGTAGTCGATTCGGTGATCGTAGAACAACAGGTGGTAGAGGTTGTTTCCATCAATGATCAGTTTTGTGTCATGAAGTTCAAACCTTTCCAACAAATGGAGATTGTTGTCAATAAAAGTGGTGAGGCCAGGAATACCCATGTTTGTGTCTCAACAGTTCCTCACATGTGTGTTACCCAACAGCTCCTCAAAACAGTGTTGTATACCCTATCAGGGACTTCACAAACAAATCGTCACGTTTTCTTTTTTATTCCAATCATCTGTTGTGATAGATCTGTGAATATAAAACAAGATATTGTGTCAGATATTTTGATAAAAGAAATGGCAGTATATGTTCCTATGTTTTCCCAGCTCAAGTTTCCCCTGGCCTTGACACCAGACATCCAGTGCGAGAAGAAACTAGGGCTGAAGTTTTCCCTGCTGTACTCTAGATTTCATCATTTCAAGCCCATATATAATAAATAATTTTACACCCTATGGCATCACATTGTCTTCATTTAGAGACATATATTTCATTCTCAAGAGTAAATTTTCAAATTATAACTACTCTCTAAAAAAAATATTTTATACTTGAGAAATTTATTAGGCTCACTATATCAAATTTGATAAATCTTAATCATCCTCAGTCGTTAGATATATCACTAATACCTATACATGTATATATTTCTTTACACATAA
>JAUMHH010185486.1:0-14601 GCA_032359455.1 Chlamys rubida | reverse complement strand
TTTAACCCTTTCACCACTGTAGACCATAATTGACTCATCCAGATAAATGCATGGTAGAGTCTACTAAAGTTACATAGGGGTGAAAGGGTTAACTAACTTTGGATTTGCAGGGGTCATTTTGTTACGTTAAACTCACTTTGAAAGGCTTTTTCTAAAGATCTATAAGGTTGAGTAATGATATCTTGGTCTCTATTGTTTAACATGCTAAAACTAAAGTTTTACTAATGATTTATCTTTACCTGCTATGTAAGTTAAACCACTAAAATCATGTCAAACGATGAAAATAGTCAATTTGTAACATTGAAAACAGTATTTGGCATTAAATATATTCATTTTTTTCCCAAATAATTGACAAAATAAGACTTTTTTTTGACAATTTATAACCAGAACAAGAAATTGGACTTGAGCACAAAATCCATACTTGAGCATAAGATCAGTTTCATGAATATGGGCCCTGGTCCAAAGGACTATGGTGAGCTTATGCTGTATGTCGTCCGTCTGACTGTCAACTTTTCCTTTAAAAGGCTACTTGTCCTGAATAGCTTGATTGATTTTGACTAAACTTGGCCTAGAGCGTTGTTCGGCAAAGGGGACTAAATTTTGTATAAACGGAGGGTGTAGCCCCTCTGGGTGCAGAATTGCGGGGCCCAATAGGAGAATTTGAGGTTTAAATCTTTTTTAAAAATCCTTCTTCTTCTGAACCATTGGAAGTATTTAATGTAATATGAATAATTTCCCATGGTTGCTTTATTATCAAGGTGAGCGATACAGGCTCTCTGGGCCTCTTGTTCATGGATCACATAACTGCGAACACAGATTTTCCTTTCTCTTCCTCCTCAGAACATGTTGAATACACATCAACTTTTATCTTTCTCTCTTTGAAATTTAGCCGACTGTATATTCCATTGATCATATCCTTCCAAACGAACATCATTATTTCTCTTCTTCCAGGAAACATGTCTGACTGTTTATTTCATCGATCATATCCATCCAAACACACATCGTCCCTCGAAACTTATCTTTCTATCTTTTCCGGCGATCACAGCACTCCAAATACACAGCATTCTTTCTCTTCCTCCTTCGAACTTATTGAACTGGTTTTTATGCCCCCGCCATAAAATGGGGGGGGGGGGCATATAGTATTGCCCATGTCTTTCCCGTCCCGTCCATGAGCTGGGGGGGCATTTATGTCTTACAGACATTTATCAAGTCCCACCACAGCAGCATACTCTACTAATGTTTTCCAGTCCACTGTCAACCCCAAGATGTCCATTTCCTGTTTGGAATTCTCCAGCTTTTTTCCGACCAAGATATACAAAGGGGGACAACTCTGATATATTTGTGTGTCTGGACACACCCCACTTTGGTTCTGAAGTCCTCATGTTAAGTACTGTAAAGTGGAAATTTCAATGTGTGGACATGCTCATATTTTTGTGTTGTGCAGAAATATCTTAATATTTTTTTTATGTATTACATATTTATATAGATTATAGCTATATGGAATATATAGATTTCAGAATCATTAACCAACATGACAATTTCCACTCCTTGAACAGTTTAACCCTTTCACCCCTATGTAACTTTAATAAACTCTACCATACATTGATCTGGATGATTCCGTTATGGTTTACAGTGATGAAAGGGTTAAAAGAGTCCCAGAATGAACTATTTCACACACTAGAACTTCCTCTATTACATTTTTCCCCTCTATGTTCTGTACCTTCCTTCCCAATATCAAAGATGATCAACTTGGCAGTGTCTCTATAGTGTAACACTAATATCCTTGTTCTTCACATACTTTTGTGCACAAATAACAAATAATGTATGTACTTATTTTGACTTTTGGTCTTAAGCATGCTAGAATAACAGGTTATTAAGTTGAAATGACCTTGACACGCTTTGAAGGTCATATGAGTAAAAATTCTTCAAACAAATGTCCTTTAGGTATTGCCAATAGATATTTGGTCTCTAGAGTAGGCTAGTTTGCTGTCAAATCTATATTTAGAGATATGAGATGTGTTGGCCAACACCATTCAATAGCATGTGACAGATACAGGCCCAATGGGCCTCTTGTTCATATCATTCAGTTAAATTCCTTTCTTATAACTTTGACATTTATTGAATGCCTTAACCTTTTGACCTTTGTATTTGCATAACTGTTGTTAGTTGCATTGTGTTAATATGTAATTTTGTGTTAGCTCCTCCAGTAATTTTGAGCAATGTGCTTCCTATGTCACCTTTGTCCTTTTGTTGTATATTTAATCTTTTGACCTGTGATATTTACATAATTGTTTTTGATTTGTTTTCCTCTGTTAGGACGGCACAAGTCAGGGTGCTAGCCTTTGTCCAAAGTTTGTGTAACCCTACAGGTTTGTTTCGTAGCTCCTCCTATCCTCACTAGCTTACTACCCTATATAACATGTACCACTGCATGGGAGGCTGCATCCCTATATCCAGGGGTTACGCTCACTTACGCTTTCTGCACCCCTCATCCTCCATATCCAGGGGTTACGCTCACTTACGCTCTCTGCAGCCCTGGAATATGAAGGCTCAGTGTGCGCTGTTTAATCCATTGATGTACATCAAAAGAATCTCGCGGTCGAGTAACGGTAAAAATTGACTGACTTTGAAGTTGGGTGTCACCCCTTTGTAATCTTTTAAAGGACAGGTATTAGCCTAGCGATTGGTCAGGTGTTTTTTTTACGCGAGACCAATCAAACAGCTGTCTTTGTGCCTTCAATTTTGCTATGACATATTCCAGGGGTGCAGAGAGCGTAAGTGAGCGTAACCCCTGGTGTATCAGGGATGGGGAGGCTGTTGGGGCTCAACTTTGTGTGGTAGTACGGAGATGTTAGAGGTTAAGGGTCATAGGTCAGGAATACAGGCATTGGGATTAGATGTTCAAGGTGAGAAGTTAAAGGTTGCAGGATAAGTTTAGAATGTGTGTGTTGCAGACTAGGGAACTTGGCAACAGATTGATATTAGGGAATAGAATCTGGTGTTGAGGTTAGGGTTTAGAGGTTAGGGGTTAAAGGTCAGGAATTAATTATTTCAGTAAGAATGTGTAAGAGATAAGATGTGAGTTAGATTAGAAAACAAAATGGATTTTTAGGTAGTATTTAAGTCATGCAGTTAATGATATTTCAAGTTATAGGTCAAAGTCTAACAGAGGTCAGGGGTCAAACTGCAGGGGTTAGACAGGTCAGATGATCAAAGGAAAAATCATATCATTCATATTAAGGAAAGTAAGTTATGTTAGTCTAAACATCGCTATTAACATCCAAAGTCAAATGAACATCACTTTTAACGTTTAATGTCAAACGAAACATCGCTATTAACATCCAAAGTCAAATGAACAAAACTTTTAACTTTTAATGTCAAACTGAACATCGCTAACAACATCCAAAGTCAAATGAACACCACTTTTTACATTTAATGTCAAACGGAACATTGCTATTAACATCTCGTGTAAAACACAATAATGCTGTTAACACCCAAAGTCAATTTGAATATTGCTGATCACATAGAAAATGTAACATTGCTGCTTACACCTAAACATAGATTTTCACACCTAAAGTCAAACTATATATCTCTATTGACATATAACATCAAACTTAACATTGCTATTAATATTTAAAGTCCAGCTTAGTTGATATTTGCTTCGGAACTAAATATTGCTGTAAACATCTTGAAAGTATACATTTTATGTCGAACTAAACATTGATATTAGCATCTAAAGTCAAACTTAAAAGTCAAACTAAACATTGATATTAGCATCAGAAGTCAAACTAAACATTGATATTAGCATCAGAAGTCAAATTAAACATTGATATTAGCATCTAAAGTCAAACTAAACATTGATATTAGCAACAGAAGTCAAACTTAACATTGATATTAGCATCTAAAGTCAAACTAAACATTGATATTAGCATCAGAAGTCAAACTAAACATTGATATTAGCATCTAAAGACAAACTAAACATTGATATTAGCATCTAAAGTCAAACTAAACATTGATATTAGGATCTAAAGACAAACTAAACATTGATATTAGCATCTAAAGTCAAACTAAACATTGATATTAGCAACAGAAGTCAAACTAAACATTGATATTAGCATCAGAAGTCCAACTAAACATTGATATTAGCAACAGAAGTCAAACTAAACATTGATATTAGCATCAAAAGTCAAACTAAACATTGATAACAGCAACAGAAGTCAAACTAAACATTGATATTAGCATCAAAAGTCAAACTTAACATTGGTATTAGCAACAGAAATCAAACTAAACATTGATATTAGTAACAGAAGTCAAATCAAACATTGATATTAGTAACAGAAGTCAAACTAAACATTGATATTAGCATCAGAAGTCAAACTAAACATTGATATTAGCATCTTAAGTCAAACTAAACATTGATATTAGCATCTAAAGTCAAACTAAACATTGATATTAGTAACAGAAAACAAACTAAACATTGATATTAGTAACAGAAGTCAAACTAAACATTGATATTAGCATCAGAAGTCAAACTATACATTGATATTAACATCAGAAGTCAAACTAAACATTGATATTAGCATCTTAAGTTGAACTAAATATTGCTGTTCACATCTAAAGTTAAACAACGCTGTTAACATCTCAAGTCAAGCACAACACCGCTAGAGTTAAGCATAACACCGCTAGAGTTAAGCATAACACCGCTAGAGTTAAGCATAACAACGCTAGAGTGTCAAGCATAGCAGGCTATTAACATTACAACACTAAACTCAAACTAAACATCGCTGTTTACACCTTAAGTCAAACTGAAAATTGACAAACAAAAGTTGTTTATTTTTTTTGGTTTAACATTAAAATATAAAGTCATTCTTGCTAATAACATCTAAAATCAAATTAAGCAATGGGTGGGAGCTCGAGGAAAGCTCAAAACTTGTATAGCCTAAAAGAAAAATAGTTGTTCAAAAAGTATATGAATCATTTACACTTTCCCTAAGATCTTCTACTATCGAGGCCATTTGGATAATTATCCCGTATAAATTATAGATTTCAGTGTTGAGAATTGCTTGTAAAATCATGATCGATCGTCTGATCTAATCAAATGGCTATTCCTATTCGTCAGTTAGTAGTTTATACTACACAAAGATAAAAGGAAATAAAAGGATTCTCAACACCACAGGAACCGCTTGGATGTTTACCGAATGTCTCTATGTTTTAACTGCAGCTGTGCTGATGATAGTTCGGAATAAAATTCATCAATCTGGTATGAATAAGAAAGGCTAAGATTGTTTTGAACATCAACCAGAATTGAAAACTTATTTTGCGAGCTTTCGAAAACGTCCGTTTCCTTTGTCAAGCAAAGAGTACAAATGGCCGGTGTCTGAACTATAAACCGCTGAAAACTACTCGGTAAGCAACAGTGTGCCGAATCAAGTAAAGTCAGCTGTCAAAAATCATAGACATCTCGCCCAATAGCACTCTAATACTGCAGGCAGTTAGGATGATTTTATTGAAACAATATTTCTGATTGGTTTGGACAAAGGGGATGCTTAGCCTATCCATGTTGTTCTGTTAAATGATTGGTAGCAGCTTATTTTGAGATAATTTTGCCAAAAAAAAAATACGCTGGATTTGTCGAATTATTTTACCAGATTCCTTTTAAAAGCTCAGTCGAATTAATTTACTTGATCCTTTAAAAGCTCAGTCGAACTATTTTACTTGATCCTTTAAAAGGTCAGTCGAATTATTTTACTTAATCCTTTAAAAGTTCAATCAAATTATTTTACTTGATCCTTTAAAAGTTCAATCAAATTATTTGACCAGATTCCTTTAAAACATAAGTCGAATTATTTTACCAGATTCCTTTAAAAACTGAGTCAAATTATTTTATTTCATTCCATTAAAAGCTGAGTCGAATTATTTTACTTTATTCTTTTAAAACTGAGTCGAATTATTTTACTTGATTCCATTAAAAGCTCAAATTAGTCCTAGTTTGATCGATCATGGTAAACAACGGTCAATTCGTCGATTTTCAAGCGCACAAATGACCAGTCTTAGATCAGTTAGCATAGTACTTTTAGGTTTGTTGTGTAAACTTATCCCTTTGTCTGTTACTGTGAGTGTTCGCTCCAATATAATACTGCACCGGGTTAGCTGTATTTGTCCACGGCATATTGCAGGTGATGAGGTGATTGGTTAATCTTCAGACTTTCGAAATTTTCCAAGATGGCTGTCATGGTCTGTGATTGACTTATTCTATTAACCCTTTTCACCCCTGTGAAATTTTAGTAGGCTCTACCATGCATTGATATGGATGAGTCCATTATAGTCTACAGTGGTAAGAGGGTTAATCTCCTTTTCTTTTTTAATTCTTTAACAATGAATTGTTTTAGATGTTCCTCTTCTGATTTTGAGTGATTTTGTAAGGTAATACATATAATATGACATAATATAGATTTAATAAAGTTGTTTAAATATAATATATTTGTAATGGAACTGTTGAAATGTATTTCTTCGTTATAAAAAGGAGGGAGAGATTACATCTGAAACCGATTAAATGAGGAGTTTCAGCTTGTAAATTAAGAAATATGCTGATGTCTCTCCTATCTTCTTCACCTTGTAACATTAACCGAAAAACAAAAAATAAATATTCATCAACTTTAAGGAATTACAAATTTCTGATGACGAGGGTATATCACTACTAACTGCCTTTCTATGTTGTTTTACGACCCGCCCTCTCTCACTAACTGACCAATCACCTGCTTTGTTATATTCATGTATGCCATCGTCATTTACCTATAGGGTTTACTAACCACTGTACACTGTTAAAATAGACATTGCATGATGAGAACCTTCAGACATCCTTAAAAATTACGGATAACATTCCTAGAAAACTGGGATGGGTTCGTTGGCCATGTTGAGCTTGTTAATTAATGCCAGGCTGGCAATCCTCACTCAGCAATTGTTATTGTTGCATAGCTCTCGGTAGGTAGATGTTTATCACAGTAATATCAAGGTTCGTACAGGCCTTGAAAAGGTGCTTAAAACAAGGTTTGTCCTTAAATGGCGCTACAATTGAAAAAAAAAGTCCTAACAACCCTAAAAGCCGTAAATGTATCAAAAGTGCCGTCAAAGGGTCAAATAAGACTTGAATTTTTGGTTTCATGTCGTTATTCTTCCTAAAAAGAAAAAGTTAAAAATAAAATGAAATATTTGTTACCAGATAAATTCAGGATTTTCCTGATACGGGTCTGTGGAATATTTTGGTGTTGTACAGTGTTTGCATGATAAGTCTAGAGTCATCCAGGTTGCACATCAATGGCTTAACTTTGTATTGAAAAATGCCCTAAAAAGGTCTAAAATAAATACGAATTTTATAAAACAAATCTTGTATGAACCCTAAATGTAAACCATGGGATAGTCTTTTCTGCTTCCTGCGTTTCTGTATTTTCTTTTGGGAAAGATTGCCAATGGTTCCGAACATGCAAAGTCAGCTTTTTCACTCATTCACCCCTGAACTCTCATAATGAACTATTCCAACCTTTGAATTGGAAGAGTTCACATGTGTCTTCGGTGGTGAATGAGTTAACTTCATCACTGATATTTTAGAGCTCTGTCTTAGTATGAACAGAAGAATTGTATACAGGACTAGTAATGTACCATGTTCTAATTTTATAGAAATTTAAAAAAAAATACTGAGTAGATAATCGAAGTATAATGTTTGTAAGTTCTGTTTATCAACCTCTCCGTTACAAACATTTGAATTTTTTTAAGTTTAGTGTAGAAGTTTTAAAGGCAATGAAACCCAAGTCGCTGAATCACGCAAAATGTGGAAGCACAAAGCAGGACGACAGATCACAAATCGTGTATACGGGGAAACTTTCGCATAGTCAAAATTTCGCCTTAACCCTTTCACCACTGTAGACCATAATGGACTCATCCAGATCAATGCATGGGCGAGTCTACTAAAGTAACATAGGGGTGAAAGGGTTAAGTCAATAAAATCCATATTCACTCAGTTCTGATTTCCCCTTTCATAACGGATTGCTATGTTTATCATATTGTTTACCGACATTCGTGGTAATGATGAATTCGCCATCGAAAATTTCCCGGCATACAGTACTGCTGCTGCATGATCATAGTCCACTTGCACATCACCGTTGGTTAGGTCACACACTAGATTACAAGCGTGGCCAAAGGAATACTACAGAACAAAGTGTGGATAAGCATTTATTTGAGAGTGTCTACAAAATATCCAACCAACTTCTACTGAACTCATTTTACCGGTCAACTGAGTCGTTCAGGAAAATAAGGAACTCAAATCATTTAGAATTTAACTAGGAACAAAAACACCTCACAGAGTCATATAAAAAAAACAAGGACCTAAGATGACTGAGCCATCAGCTTAATTCATTCACTGGGTTATCACTGGAAGAAAAGGGAACTTGACTCATGAAGTCATTTAAGAAAAATGAAATCAAATTTTCAGCTTGACTCACCGAGTCATTAAGGAGAAGAAAAATATGAAAAACATGGAACTCTAATTACTGAGTCATTAGCTTGGCTCACTGTGTCATTTAGGGGTAAAAGCGGAAAAAACAACAAGAAACTCTAATTACTGAGTCATTAGCTTGGCTCACTGTGTCATTAAAAAAAACATGGAACTCAAATTGTCAATGTCAACTCAGCTCACTGAGTTTTCACAAAGAAATCTTTTACCAATCTATTTGAAAATAAATAAAAGAGTGAATATAATGTTTTTGAAGTAATTGGTTGAGAGATGAATATGTTGGTTGAATTTGAGTTTGAGTTTCTTTTTCTGTCAGGAAAGCTTGACGAGTTAAGACCTCAGAATTTTGAAAGTTGGTTGGTTACTTAGTTCATACTTTCAGAAACTTGAACCACAAATACAGAGATAAACTGGTGTTCAAAAGATATTTTGTTAACACTATTCAAGATTTTGTTTTCTGTTTGAACATAAAAATGTTTTGTTTTATAATTTATTCAATTAAGAATCAATAACATTTTCTATACAATATATTACATAACATATTTTTTATATTTCTTTTTTTTACTAACTTCATTTTTTTGGCGGATATATTACTGTTACCAAATAAGTGCCATCCAGTTTTTGTTTTATTTCTTTGTTGATAATGAGTTACCACAACATATGGAAATATCTTGGTCTCTTTATTCTATATCTTTAAAACCTGATAGTAGAAATTAACAACCATCATGTCTGTTTTTCTCCTGTCTAACTGTAAGAGTTGTTAATAGGTTACAGTTTTTTTAGAAAAAAAAATTGTATACATCATTCATTAAGATTTGTCTCCCTTGTTGTAATCATGAATGTATACATGTACATTACTTATCTAGCAATAAGCCCATGCCTGGTAATAAGCCCACCCATATATATTGCAGTTTAGGAGCAATGCCAACAAATGCTATTCCATTGTCCCGCAATAATCCCACCCCCTTACTTTGAGTCAGAGATTATGTAATGCCCCCATTTGGCTCCCCCATAACCCCTCCCCCGGGCTTATTGCAGGATGTTTATGGTGTCTAATTGATATGGTTTCAACATTCTTAATAACTTTTAGTGGAAGTTTTAATCTTCGTCTTTTGTAGACGTTGAAATCTTAATATGAATAGAATATTGTCAGATTTAACTGGTATTCATTACCAATTTTTAAATTTTATATTACTTGTGTGCCTTCTTTATTTCAAACGTTCTACTGGTCTAGTTAATCAATGCAAAATACGTTTAAATTTCTAAAATGTAATATTTCAAAAACGTGTAAAAATATTAAAAAAAAAGAATTGTCTATGTATGATTATATCTTTTATCCCTATACATGTAGGGCAAAGTAAGAATTTCAGTATTTTCAAAAATTTTGCCAGATAAAAGATTTGCGTTTATTTGTTGTTAAATTCATCTGGTTTTGAATAAATGGGACCAGACATCTGATAATCGTAAATGACTCAATTGCCAATCGGTTTACATCAACATGAAGATGTATTCTATAAGATTTTTGTAATTTGCAATGAAAGCGTGTTCTGTATTACTTTTTTACCTTGCTGTGAAAGTGTATTCTGTAGTATATTTTTACCTCGCGGTGCAAGTGTATTTGTATTATATTTTGTCTTCACTGTAAAATATCTGCTCTGTATATTATATATTTTCATAGCATTAACACATGAGATGTAAATCATATCGTTTACCTTCACTTTGAAACAAGTTTGGTTGTAACACCCATGCATATATATCAAATTTAAGTTGAATTAGATTTGTTTCAAATTGTGTTTAGCTTCATGGAAATTATAATTCATTTCTGATTGGATATATTAAATGCGTTTTATTATGTGAAATTTTGATTCTCGTCCCACCACCGGCACCATTATTATGATCTGCTGTATGTCTTACAAAATGAATGAACTCAGCATCTTACATCAGTCTTTTCTCTCTTTCAGCCCACAACAACTATCCAGCATTCGCCAGTTCCATCACCCCCACAGGCACCAGCCTCGCCAAGTTTCGCCCGACATGCTCCAACAACCACTGATTCTCAGAGTGCGACCCTGTATCAACATCTTCAACGTCTCCATCTTCATCAACAGATTCAGAATTCACAGCAGCCCTATCAACGTGGGTCGCCACCCACCTGCCTCCCAATGCAACGCACCGATTCACCTCCGCAGAATTTCTCACAGCTTTATCAGAATTTTAGTCAGCCACATCAGCGCAACAGTCCACCACCCAACATCACTAACTTTCAGAACCTTCAAATGATCAAGGAGGACTCGCAAGACCTCCCAGACCAGAGCCCCAGTGAGGATGGCGAGGTTAGCATGCAGGTTGGGGAGAGTGACCTTGCCTCCCAGGAGAAGAAGCACAGACAGTTCTCGGGCAAGCCACAGATCAGTATTACAGACACAACTGGTCATGTCACTGATGTGACTTCAGAGGGCGAGAATGAGATGTCTCCTTCGACGACAAAATCCGACACTGTCACAGGTTCATCAATAACATATCGCACCTTCCAGGATTCCTCAAGTTCGCCAAGTTCTCATCAGCCCTCTCCAACAAGGTCCCATCCCCCTCTTACTCATTCTCATTCCTCGCCGGCCTCGCCAAATCATCACTCACATCCCCCCACAAACTTAGTTTCTCACCCTGTCAATTACAATTCGCTCATCTTCGGCAATTACGTCACTAACCTGGCTGCCATTCCTCCCCACGTCACAGACTTAAGTAACCTTGGTAACCTCAAGGGATACTCCATGCCTGATCCCAGCCACGCCAACATTCCCTACACATGTGGATGGATCAGTCCTCAGCTCTCCTCTCCAAATAGGTCACAACGGCCTAGTTCTGGGCGGATGGGTGTAAGTAGACAACCATCAGGGGTAGGGGTAGTCGTTCCGGATTCGGTAAATTTCCAGAACGTAAGTGTAGTAAACTCAAATGTCAGTGTTCCAAATGAAGCCCAAAGCAACAGAGTTCTTTATAACGGTGATCGAAATCTCAGCCAAGACGTTGACATGTCGTCTACAAAACAAGACGAACAAAATATATCCAATAGTTTAGGACATGTTGACTTGTCGAATTCCCCGATACTTAACAAGATTCAAGGATCCAACATTAATCTCACGTCCACACGGACGGTCGGAGACATATTACAGGAACTCAAGAGATTTCTGGGAGATCGAGGAAAGGAAGTGGTGTACCAGTGTTCAGATCATTTGTTCCGACTGGAGAACTCTGACGTCCAGATGGAGCTGGAGGTGTGCCAGGGCATTAGTTACAATGGTCTACAAGTCCGGAGGATTTCTGGTGACAAGGGACACTATCGGGCACTCTGCCAGGAGCTTCTGTCCGGCATTAATATATGATAGCTACCCGAGTGTCTCATCAAAATGTTTAAAATGTTTGTTTGCACAGTGCCAATGGTATTATTGTGGTCCTTTCCCTTTAACCCATAAAGGAATATGAAAAAGAAAACAAAATCTTTGGTATACCCCAGATATTCCTTAGATGGGTTACCATGGGAAACCCCAGGCATCTCTAGAATGGGTTCTGATATGGATTACTGATTATGATTCAGTATTCCTGGAATCGGTTACCATGGAAACCCTTGGTATTTCTGTAACAGAGTCCTGTAGGTGCTTGTACTCTGGCACTGTCTACCTGTAAATGTAAACATCTGGTTGTGTGGGATCTTACCTATTGTTCTTTGTCATGACACATCGAAATGTTGAAGTTGTCCAACTTCACCACTAGTTCATTCATAAATGGTGACATGGCGTACATGTGCATTTGAAGGAGGGGACTGTATCAAAGGTCGCTATTGATAAAATTTACATGATGTGCTTATGTTTTTTGATACAGTCCCTTTTGGGAATACAAAAAAATTGGTCTGTGATAATAAAAATGCTTTTGGCTTTACAGTCCGACCCTTGCATCCTTGTAAACCACTATGAACCGATTCAACAGAAACAAAGTTAAACTTGAGGGACTATTCCATTTTTAAGATAAAGGTATATATTAATATATTACGGGGGCAGGTTATTGATGGGTCATAGAATGCTGTACAGAGATGCGGGGGTCCGTGACAGTCTATTATGCTAAGAAAAGGTGCGGTTTTCTGTAAACATTAAGTTGTATATACTGCATGGTTAACATACAAGTTTTTATAATAACGATTATAAATATTTTTTGTTTAAATATTCATGATATTTTTATTTAATTATTCTATGTATGAAGTCAAACGGTTGTAGAGTGGAATCAGTGGAGTATTTTAAATATAAAATTGTAGTCACGTATAGTTAATTCTTTAAACAAGATTATTTTTCACTGCAATGTTATGCTCATGGTTTTTACACATTCATTCTATTTAAAAAGTCGATGAAAAAAAATTGTCCTGTAATACCTTAAAGTTTCAAAAATATGCTTTCTTCATGAAAACTCCTTTAAAAGCGATGTGGACACTGGAGATTTTACTTAATCATGATCAGAGGTCGTTCTGAACATAGAGAAAGGTAAGTTTTTACCCTGGTCATCAATTTTTGACCAGACCCTTCCCTTGTTGATGGTTTCCTGCAGAACTTTATGTAACATTATAATCAAGAAAGTCCAAAGTCCAAGGGTTCAAAGACACAATACCTAACTTACTAGCCTAATTTTCAAAAATCACTTTTTGAAAGAAAACAGAAAGAAAAATAAGATCCGTTTGAACCCCAATACAGGCGGCTTTATAGTTTTGAATTTTGAAGTTTTCTGAACTATACAATTTAGAAGATTTTCAGTTACTTGTCAGTAAGCTTACCAAGTTCTCAAATACTAGGTCAAGGACTCGACAAATTGGGCATTGACTCAACAACAATGCCTGATACTAGACGACTTTGCCAAGGACTCGACAATTTGGGCCTTCGACTCAACAGCAGGGCCTAATACTAGAGGACTGGGTCAAGGACTCGACAAATTGGGCATTGACTCAACAGCAGGGCCTCATACTAGACTACTTATTGGACCTTCGACCCAACTGCAAGGCCTGATACTAGACGACTTGGCCAAGGACTCGACAAATTGGGCGTTCGACTCAACAGCAAGTCCTGATACTAGGCTACTGGGTCAAGGACTCGACAAATTGGGCCTTCGACTCGACAGCAGTGATTAATACTCGACAACTTGGCCAAAGACTAAATAACTAGGCCTAGGATCAAATAAGTAGGCTTCAAACGTAATAACTGGGCCTAGGACTCGATAAGCAGCCAATGACTCAGTAACTTGGCTGAAGACTCAATAACTCGGCCTTAGACATGACAAAACCGGGATTAGGACTTCACAAAATGGGCCCAATACTAAAGCACTGATCTTGGGACATGTTAACTGGGTCTAGGACTAGAATATGACAACTGGACAAAGCACTCTAATTTCATTAGGCTAGGTTTACAGGCCAATTCAGGGAAATGTGTGGGTGTCATTTTCAAAATAATAAAACTGGAAATGAATCGTGGTTTTTGACGGCATCCAAAAGGATTACCCTCCGATACTAAAATAAAAATGCTTAAGCCTTTGTTACATTTGTAGGAGTATCATTTCCTGGAAATATTTTTGAATGGAAGTCGGATTATAGTAAAGTAACATAACAGCCTTTGTGTTGGTCAATTTCTGTTTACTTCATTAAAATTCTGCAGAAAATCCATCAGTTCGAGGCTACCTGATTCTGTCTTTCTTTAAGAGTGTTCACGTTGCATGAATAGTAAGTATTTATGTCAAAATATTTTCTTTGTTTCCTTTCTTAAATGCTTTCAAAGTAAACACGTATAAGTATATACATATGTATATTATTATGTCTAGAGTATATGTCTTTCATTAAATTTTTAATTTTATATAAGATGGAATATTCCGTGATGAGATACAGAGGGACTGAACGCTGTACATAAATCACAGCTACAAGAGACCCGGTCAAGTGTGTTCATTAATCTTTTGTTGTATCCTTAATATTTGTTAAAACGGAAAATATCAAGGCTACGTCAGATTCACTACTTTAAAAAAGTTCAATTGATAAAGTACGTTTGAAATACTTTTTAAGTATTCTTATC
>JAUMHH010185475.1:0-14602 GCA_032359455.1 Chlamys rubida | reverse complement strand
ACTGGGATGTTTAGCTGGTGATGTTGACTGTTTACACAGCTAGACTGATGACTGGGATGTTTAGCTGGTGATGTTAACGGTTTACACAGCTAGACTGATGACTGGGATGTTTAGCTGGTGATGTTGACTGTTTACACAGCTAGACTGATGACTGGGATGTTTAGCTGGTGATGTTAATTTATATAACTGTTTACACAGCTAGACTGCTGTTTGGCAGACAGTACACAGCAGTACCTTGTCTGATAGCGGTTGGCATCATTGTATATATAAACATGTATTTTTTTTACAAATATTTCCTCCCTACAAACTGGACTTATAGCTGCACAACTGATGGCCTACATCACTGTATCCACAATCTCCTACGAAAATGTTATATATAAAAATATTCCGAAAAATAAGAGGACACACATAGGTATCTCTGCTAACATTTCATGAAGGGAGTTAGACTATTTAAGGGAATCATGAATGTCAATAAAGTGCTGTTTTATGAATACAACCCTATAATCAGGACTATAGAAAGATGAAGTTGATCATCAATCCATCTGGTGTAATTTTTTAACCAATCTGATCCATTGTTATTTTGTTAGAAGATATATCTCCAATACAAGCTCCCTGTCTACAGCCCAGTTTTTCAATAAAAGGTGAATATCTCAGAAGTCTGAATCCTTACATGATAATTGTCTCATCATTAGGCTATTTATGCAAAGAAAACAAATTGGAAAATGAATGTTGGATGATGAAAAATGGTCCTGACAGTTAAAAGACACTTTTGCCTGAAGATTTTGTTTGCAATTGAAAAGAAATTGTTATCGATAATAATAGATCATTGATTTCACATAAGATGTTTGCTTGCAATTGACAAGTGCTGAATTTCAGAAAATACATCATTTTTGGCAGCTTTAAGAGCTTCTTTTGGGATGTTCTTTCACAAAGATAAAGATACAGAGCATATTTATAATTAGAATTAATTGATAATCCCCTACCTGGTCATAGTCTGAACTGACAGCAGACAGAATAACCGGAAGTGTCCCTAGGAGACACCACTCCAAGTGTAGGACACATAGAAAAACCTCAGATTTTGTAGGGTCTCAGATTAGTTGCCCCAAACAATCAGACAGTGGTACACAGCAAGTACTGTACACCGGGAAATGTTCGCTAGTTTAATTATCGCCTTTTATGCCCTCTGAAATGAGGGTGAATTTATCATTGTAATGTAGCGAACATTAGTCAACACTATTGGCAAATTTGGATTTCACAGACAAAGGGCAAAAGTTTGACTGGCAAACAGTGTAACATCACTGCACAGTCTTACAGTAAGAACAATCCGAAATCTTCAGTTCACCTATGATGATGATATCATCAGTATGCGACTGATGATCAGGTCGAGGTAAACATCACCTTTATAAATTGTTATCTTCTATAGTCTCAGAGATTTTCAATGTAAAATTTTAGTAAAAGCAATCAAAATAACAATTTTCTCCCTCATGAAACACTGGTGTATGTAATATCTAGAGAAACTTAGCCGAAGGTTAAACATCACCAGAGACGGGCCTTCCAAGAGGATGAGAACTTAGAAGATTAGTCAGTGAGAGTATACAAGTGCCAAATTCATGACGTTTAATGTTCAATATCTGCATGACGTCGTGTACTTCCTATACAAAATTAACGTTTTTATGTATGTTATACTTCAATATTATTATCTGCTTATCTAATTCTTTTGGAAAATTTCCATTTTAATAACAAGAAAGTTTGGGATGTCTATAAACTATTTCCTCTACATCACTGATAAAGTTCACTGGCTGATAAAATTAATTAGTATACAAATTACAAACTTTTCAGTATGGAATGGTTCTTGTTTACAAAACTTAAAATATCAAAAATTTGGTATATAAACACGTCAAAAGACTTCACAATTGCCAAAAAAACTTTTTACATAATATAAGGTCAATCACATATGTAAAACTACATATAACTTATAAACGTCTCTTGCAATATCTGAAGTTGTATTAAATGCATTGCCAACTAGAATAAAAATGACTATCTGGACCCTGTTTTTATAACACAGATTCAGCTATACTTTTATAGTCCATTATAAGTTATAGTTCATTAGTCAGGTTACCTAAACACATTTTCCACTGATCCATGTTGCGAGAATTCACATTTGAAAAGAAAATTGTTAGATTAATGTCCTAATTTCAAAATGTTCCTTTTACTTCACAACCAAATATATATATGCCATTAAGGAACCCTGTCCCACTGTGGTTTTTTGTTTTGTTTTTACAGTAACCTCCCCTTCATTTTGTTTTGGATATAATTATATAACTGTAGCATTATAGTTGGGCCAGGACACTTCCATTGACCAGTATTACAATCTGAAGTTCAGGATTCGAAATAAACAATTACAGTTTTCCGGCAGTGGTGCAGGGTTTCTTAAATAAGGTGTGAGGAAAAGCAATATTTCAAGGGCCACATTAAAAATAGAAGAACAAGTTCTCCATCAAATTAGTTTAGGATCGTGATTGGTGATCCAATTTAAACTGACGGTTTTGATCCCAGGAGTTGAACTGCATCCACCATCATGCTAGTGTTTTTTAATTGCTGTCAATTAATTAAGATGCTCAAACCTTACTGCTGGCAAACCAGCACTTACCATGTTTGATAAGATAGATAAACAGAACATGGGGAGCTTAATTACTGGAGGCAGTTTACTGGAGCAGGAATCAAGTAATTGGAGGTGGATTCTACAGTTGTGAAACATATAAGAAATTCTGTGATAAATGCCACAGCAGTTTCAAGACAGATTTACAGTTTCATCCCTCATTATCATCTCCTGTGAGGCAAGTGTGGTAACTTACCAGGAAATTTTGATAGACACATTTACATTTTCATGCCTCACCATTATCTCCTCTGGGACAAGTGTGGTAGCTGCCAGGAAATTTTGATAGACTTAATCTTTCATCGTCTCCTTTGAAACATTAGTCATGGTGTTGTATATATAAATAACATATATATTCAGCAGCTTCAATATATTCCTTCTAAAGCAATTCATATTAGGGAAGACTGATGGGGCTGGGGTGACGTGGGGTGGGGTGGGGTGGGGTGGGGTGACAAGGGGTGGGGGATGGAGTAAATTACTTAGCTTTAACAAGCATAAGTATATTAATAATTTTGCTACAAATGAATATCACCAATAGAAACTTAGAAAAACATGGCAAAACTATGACAACAAAACCACCAATGCTATAGACGAACTTTAAAAATCCCACGGGGACTTAAATATAATATGACTTGGTTATTAAAGGGAATGTGCAATAAGCATGTTCTCGGTAAACAAGCCTTACCATATTTCATCTGCTGGAAAAAATCTATGAAACAACCACCCAATCTTCCACTCACAGAGTGATGAGCATTTAGTCAAGTGCATGCAGAATTTTCTGGATTTTATTAGAAATTTGATCCAATAAGCAGCCAGAAATTAATAATTTTTAGAAAGGTCAAAGTTCAAATATAAAGGTACTGGTATGTAGTTAACACTTAATTAAAAATGTTCAGTGTAATTAGGTTCTCTGTATGCTAATGAGGATTGATAGTAATAATGTGTATCGCTAATTGGCTGATAATTACCTGGTATGTGACATTTCATTTCAACGAACTAGAACAGTGTACCCTGATACAGTATTGGGAGTCAATTAGTCACTGCCACAGCTAAAAGCTTTCTGGTGAAGCAATCTACAGATCAGTTTGGTGGTGACATCCTCACATATTGATGTACGTGGTAGACATCTTGAGGTATTGATGTCCAAAATCTTTGGTGTTGATTGTGTTTAACAGCTATATATATATACATGGACAGTGGACTTCATTAATTCTGTTTGAATTAATACCCAACACTGAACTGAGATATGTGGAACATTTGGTCTCAACTCTCCTGTGATCATGAACGGCTGTCAATTATTGAACATTTGATTGGTGTACAATGATAAGTCCATATCACTCCACTGTAAACCCTCTCCAGGTATAAATATTTGATAACTTGTGATTAACTCATTCACCCCTGAAATTTCATAATGAACTATTCCAACCTTTGAATTGAAAGAGTTCAAATGTGTCTTCAGGGGTGAATGAGTTAAGGACATTTGCTTCTGTAGAAACATCTGACATTATAAAGGTTAAAATGAGATTGATGTTTTCTATATATTGTAAAATCAATTTTCAAGATCGTATCTCATTAAGGGCCATGCCAGTACATAGTGAATATTATGTTTAAATATAAAGCTATAGGAAGATTGAGAGTTATACATATATATCATGTACATGTACTGTATATAAATTCCAAAAATATTCATCTCAAATATATTTCCGTATACTTATGTCACAGCATGTTAACCCTTTCGGTCACGAGCCTGGCGTCCTACCGCACCTCCAAATAAAACATTTACTCCTTTTATCATACACCCTTATAGTATCAGTATTTATATAGCTGTATACTTAATCTCAACTACCTACTTATTACATTAGGTCTGTTGATGAAGTAACACTTTTCTCAGTATTTCTACAGCTCTGCCTCAAATAGATTGGTTCCACAATTCCCTGTCATGTGTGTTGGCCTTATAATTAGCAAACAAATACACAGTAGAAGACGGATTTGCATGAGAGAACAATATGGAAGGAACATCAAAAAGAACCTATGCCACAAATAACAATTACGAATCCAAGATCGTATTGCACCAAACCCCTACTTCACGCTGTGATTTACCAGATTGTACAATTTTGTGCGTACCTGTACCTGTAGAATATTCCTTAAATCCTTGCTACAATAGAACTCCATGAAGTCACAATCCGAAAATATCTGGTCTTATCCAATCTGCATAATCCTAATTAAACATCACACACACAGAGTGAACCACTTCTGGTCTCCACTACAATGGAATGATTAAAATGGCGACAGTGAGGTGTCTGCCGATCTGTGGCGACACAAATCTTGATAGGGTGCAACACTTTCCATGGCATCCTAAACTGTAGAAAAGGATTTTGTACAACTCTGAAAGCGATTCCAGAGGATTTGTACATAATGCAGGTGCCATTTGCTGATGTGGCCTGGCGACACTTGGTGTGGTGCCCTACACATGCCCATAGACAACCTGATAATGGCCTAGGTTAACAAACCATATTCATGTGGTGCTCTACACATGCACCCAGACAACCTGATAATGGCCTAGGTTAACAAACCATATTCATGAATTATGTAGCTCTTTAACATTTCAAGACGCTTCTGGTGTCTCAAAACGTTTAATAAAACATGGAATTCATCTGATATAATACTTCCCATTAAGATTACACAACATTGGCCTGGAAAACACCTAAAAGGAATTACGGTAAACATCCTCAAAACTTGAAGGAATATAATATAGATATTTAATTGCTATATTTGACCTTCAGAAGAACTTAAAGGTTTGAAGTTATCATTTTCAAGGAAAATGTATATAAGAATATTTTAAATATTTAAACACTTAATATTTTTTATTAACATTTGAAATTTGTACTATTTCAATTTTGTCTGACTTTAGACAAAAAGTGATACTGTATCATCTAATAAAATCAGCACATGGATTTTTTGAAAAAAAATGGTGAATATTGGCTAAAAATTACAAGTCATTTCTATAGTTTTCAGAGAAAATCTTTTTAGAAACTTATTGATATTAACACATTTATATTGCTGATAATTAAGCGAGTAAATAATAATTCACAAATAATAAACTTACACATTACTGACACTTTATCCATTGTTACATAGCTATGATTTTTTATAACAGATTAAGGTTTCAACAGACCAACACAATACTTGAACTTTCCCTGCACACCATCTATATCTTTTTCATTTTTAAACACCTCCTTTTTTGTTTCCAATGTTTGGATCTCTGACTATGACACACATATAGAATCTGGCTGGGGATGGATGTTAGTAGAGGATTGACCATATAGAAATAATTATATAAAATGTCTACTTACAGTTCAATGGAATTAATACTTGGCACTAATCCTCTGTCATAAGTATAAACAGTACATCGATCTTGTCTTACAACAGGTAGTTAATAGGAGGAACGAACTATGCACAGTAACAGAAGGTTGACATACAAGTGAAAACTAATATTACAAAAGGGGATTAAACACTCAGAGAGGACCAATTCCATTCAGTTGAGATAAAATTATAATGGAGTTGTTTATGTAACACAATAATCCGTTAATTAGCGACTCTCTGACACATGCTGCTCACCTGTACAGCTGGCACCGGGTATGACAATAGGTCATTGTAATTGGCTGTAAAAACGAGCAGTTCAAACTGAAGGTGATATTAAATTTAAAGTGATATATGCTTATTAAGTTATTGTGTCGATCGGATACTAAGCTAACTTTTTAATGGTTTGAAGAAAAATATTTTAGCAGGAACAAAATCTACCAGTACTCTTTGCTTTCAAAGAAGAGCAGCAATCAATATTAATATTCCATATGACTTGTGACTGCAAAATTGTTACTTACATGCAGAGCCAAAACAAATGCGTGGAAAACAGTATCACATTTCAAGGTTTTTACCAATTGCCCATTAAATGAAATAAAACAGGATCAAGCCGGCAGCGATGTCTACAGAATTGTACACAACAGTGTACAGGTTTGACACACTTTGTTAAAAGTGTCTAAAATAATGGTAGAGATTTCGAAGAACTCGAATCCTTATCACAACTCTGCCTCAGATTTCATGAAAAACACCTTATCACGTACAACTCTGCCTCAGATTTCATGAAAAACACCTTATCACGTACAACTCTGCATCAGATTTCATGAAAAACAAAGTTCAATAGATTTCTATATCATTGGCCTCCAAATGGTATAGAAAATAAATGACATTTCTGTTAAAATAAGTGAATCTTAAGGGATAGGATAAGTTTACCTTTTGTTTTACAGTGCAGTACAAATAAGTAGCATGTTTTTCATTGACTGTGTTTTGATTCTAAGTCACTCAAAACCTTCCCAATACCTGTAAGATAACACAGTCACTCACTGTCAAACAAGAGTTTTTCCGAACTGAGATTAATCAAGCACACTCCAAGCTTACTGTCCACAGATCTAGATAGCGACATCCTGATTTATGGATTTTTACACAAGTTGTATTTTAATATCCTGTATCCACCTTCTGGGGTTAAAACCATGGTCACTATTACCTAAAATAGAGTTTAACGTCACTGCTCCACACATATCTGCTTATTTTATAACTTCACATATATGTTCACAAACATTACTGCTTCTACACGTTTTTTGACATCATGAGGTAAAAAAACAAAGGTCGCTGTTACTATAAATATTTTGTTAATGTCAGGTGTTTTATTGAATATCTATTGATATGGGCATATACTATGTATCAGTTTTATAGTTTTATTTATTTATTATCACTTGTAATATGAATGAAATATAGCACTTGACAAGTGGTTTATTATGTAATATTTCACAGAGACAGCCAAACTTCCTGTTGTGTGGCGTTATCAGTACAAAGGTTCTATAGACAAGTCTTGACAGGTCAGAAGTAACAAACAACACTCCCTTTGAGTGCTCAGGTCTAAAGAAGCTCTTCGGGCCAGGCGAGCTAAAAACTCTAGTAGTAAGTTGGGGAGCTAACTTCTTATCATTGAGTGATACCAATATTATACATTTCAGGAGAAGCTATAGACTGGCCACCGTCTCTAGAATATTAAATTATTAAGAAAAAAGTTTAACTCAAAAATTTTTAATCGCTTGGATGTCTGATTCTAGACCAAGTTCTAAACTAGGGGGAGATAAGCTAGTAGTGAAATGCAGATCAGAAATTCTTCATAAAAACTTATATTTAGGGGATGGTAGCCAGTCTAGAGAAGCTACTGTAGAAGCTATATTGTTCTCACAATGACGTCTGCGTCGTCTCTGGAAACTTAGACACTACACTACGTAATCAAGCTCAGTACATATAACAGTTGAAATCTCTAAACGAAAAAAATAGAGTCTCTGCCAACTTCAGGTTGAGCTAGAAATGGCTGGGAAATCATTCACATACAGCTGGGTGGGAGAATTGCTTCAGTGATAACCAGCCACATGTTATCTCCATCCTCTATGTACAGCACCAAGACAATTCACCAGGCAGCAGATCACGCTGGCGTTAAATCGTCAGTGCCATTAGCAATGACATAGACAGGGAAGAAACACCAATTTACCTTGTGTAGTATGAACATATATTTATAACTGAAAACCTGATTTTACATCTTTATAACAGTTTCAGACTGCAGACATGATTTTCAGTATAGTAACATTATATTCACACTCCAATTCTGTAAAACCGTCTCAATGACTATAAGGTAGATTTAAGTAAAGACATGCCTACTGAAACAATATGGTAACTGCAAAGCCATGTACAATGTCTATACAGTGGTGGTACAGCATAGGAGATTAACATATATGGTATAGGAAAAATCTAATGACTGAGACATGCAGTACACTTAACTCATTCACCCCTGAAGACACATTTGAAATCTTCCAATTCAAAGGTTGGAATAGTTCATTATGAGAGTTCAGGGGTTAATGAGTTAATTGTCTCCATTGGTTAGTTTTTATGGCATCATTACAGCAAGTTATTACAACATGCTTCAAACAGACACTGCTGTCTGTTGTAATCCCTTGATCAATACGATCAGGCAGGAACCCTTATCTCATGCTTTGTGCCTGTCTAAATGACTGGTAAATTATTTTTGCTGTCAGCTGGTAGCCGAAAAAACGGGATTTACCACCTGATCAAACTTAACTTCATCACCTTGATGACAGGAGGAATGTTACATGAAGCATTATCACTGAATTGTATAGTGATTGGTAGTATTAATAATTTAAACACCCATATAGCTGCCTACAAAATAATTGCATTTTCCTCCTACACAATTAGCTACCAAGTTTTGTCCATAATGTCTTTCATATCATAGTGCAGAAATTCTTTACCTTGGGGTCAACATCTTAGGGAGGTTTTAACTTTAGGATGGTTATATAAGTCAGACACATTTTCAATATCAATGTCCAATAATTTCCTGCTGATATGCAAAATGTGTAAAGAGAATTTTGTATTACAGAACAAGACAAATCCTCTGAGGCACCAGTGTAAAGAGCTACATACATGTATACAATGCATCAAAATACCAATATATTGAACTTGCCTTAAGGGACCACCTGTCTATATGGGCCAATATATAGCTAACATCCAATGTATGGTGACCTAACATTTTCACAGCCATGAAAACCTGCTCATTCAGTAAACCTACATTGAGCAACCACCTGTGTATGTTGTCATGACCCACTATTAAGGAGCATCTCAACAGCCAAACAGTACCTGTCTTGAGCGACCACCTGTTGATATCGACCTACCATCAAGGAGCATCTCAACAGCCAAACAGTACCTGTCTTGAGTGACCACCTGTTGATATCGACCTACCATCAAGGAGCATCACATAGCGTATATCCCCTTATTTACAACAATAACGATCTTGTTACTCCTGTATATACTGCAATCAAAAACTGCATTCATTGCCTTCATGGGCAAATAAATGCAAATGATCAGCAACAAAATTTGCATGAATTTATATGTTGCAAATTTATTTCAGATTTGCAAATACAGGGAACTAATAAATAATATAAACAGATCAGTTCATCAGGCTGGAATACATTTGTATGCAAACTGCTGCTTTTTATGCAAACTTATGCAAGATTTCAGGGGTTTAAACTTCCACTTGGCTGATGTCCTAGAGCTAGTAGATATTTGTCAGGGCTATTGAAAGTTTTGCCATTGATTAACAAAATACATGTCGCGCTAGAAGAATTCTTTTGAATCTGTCAGGGGGCTAGTACTGTTAAAATGAAATTGTAAAGCCTTGCATTTCAAAAACACACAGATGATAAAGGGCTTGGCCTTATTGCAGTAAATATTCAATTTTAATTTTGATATCTCTAACTGGATTATAACCGATGACAAAATTCTCCACAATAATCAGGTACCATCTGTGTCTATCAACTGATCAGATTTACCCTATCTTGGACACAGGTGTTACAAAAAGATCATATCTGAAACGCTGTATGTATTGATTGATTCCTGAAGATGATACACTGTATCTATGTACTCATCAACCCAATTTTAGGTAGCTGTATAAAAAAGAAGAAAAGTGACACTGGAATTATGTCCAAATTATCATCTATTCACAGGAAAAGGTATTTTCAATTAGGTTTCTCTTCATAAAACTAAGTTTCCACTTTGTGAAACCTGTTTAAAATTGTGAACATGCAATTATAATTAATAATTAATTTAACAAGGTATGCAGTAAAATCCCAAGATTGTGTAAAATTTACTCTAGAGGTAGAGCATGTGACTAGAAAGTCGGATGTTGTTTGTTTGATCCCCAAAGAAAGCACTTCCTTCCTGTTACAACTGCTAGGAATCATGACACCAAATCGGCAGGCGCTGGCACGATAGAGTGTTGTGATTGTGATGTCATCAGGCATTGACCAATGAAATCGGGTCGTCCATATTTAAGTGCGATGAAATGTTTTCTAAATCCTGGTATGTTTATCCAAATTTTGTGTCAGGAGTGTGGAAAGCTATTGTGGTTATGGGAGAAACTAGTTTGTACAAGAAAATACAGAAGTGAGGAAATAGTTTTCGATTCCTCAGAAACATGACAGATGTACTTTAAACGGTGAACTCGACAAGTTAAACGGGTGAACTCCACGGCACAACAATATCAGCATTGTTTGAAGAATTCAGAGCTGACCGTAAAACACATCCCACTTACACCACACTTAGCCAGATATGTTCCACATGTATACCTAACGATTTAAAATTTCAACGAGATGGGAGAAGACTGCTTTAAATTCTTGTAGGCTATCAAGAATCTCACAGAATTTCAACTAATCAACAGGAAGAAGATAGAGAATCCTTCATTTTAATTGGGGGGCTGAAATGTTTGTTGTTAGACCTAAAAATGTGCATGTTAACCTGGATGGCGTAAAAATATGACCACCCTTAAAACTAATGTGACGGCATCAACATAAAGGAGCACTTCGTGGATTTGACAACAACGGTTAAGTCAGGAAATATCTTTTAAACTCATTCACCCCTGAAGACACATTTGAGCCCTCCCAATTCAAAGGTTTGAATAGTGCATTATGAAATTTCAGGGGTGAATGAGTTTATTACAAAATGCTACTAATCAGGTAAAAGTGATTTCAGCATTGAAATCGTTACTACCCCACGATATAGATTTATTTTTTGCAGAGTAACTAGTGGAATTGCCCTTTCTCAATTATATTCAGAGGCGATTCATTCGTGTCTCACGAGATATGTACATTTATGTCATACATTCATGTCTCACGAGATATGTACATTTATGTCATACATTCATGTCTCACGAGATATGTACATTTATGTCTCACGAGATATGTACATTTATGTCACACATTCATGTCCCACGAGATATGTACATTTATGTCTCACGAAATATGTACATTTATGTCTCACGAGATATGTACATTTATGTCTCACGAGATATGTACATTTATGTCTCACGAGAATTTATGTCTCACGAGATATGTACATTTATGTCTCACGAGATATGTACATTTATGTCTCACGAGATATGTACATTTATGTCACACATTCATGTCTCACGAGATATGTACATTTATGTCTCACGAAATATGTACATTTATGTCTCACGAGATATGTACATTTATGTCTCACAAGATATGTACATTTATGTCATACATTTATGTCTCACAAGATATGTACATTTATGTCATACATTTATGTCTCACGAGATTGTACATTTATGTCATACATTTATGTCTCACAAGATATGTACATTTATGTCATACATTTATGTCTCACGAGATATGTACATTTATGTCGTACATTATGTATAGATATTTGTTATGTGATTCTTTACTTCACTGTTGATGATAAAAGTGAATTTGTGTAAAAATAAACATAACACAAAGCATAAGTAGTCAAAGCTGAAATACGTGACCAGCCAAGGGACGGTTCAGGACTGGTCTCTTAATGGAGGTATTCTCTAAACAGAATATTGATAAATAGCAAACTACTCTGTGGGATGAGAAATGGCGTTCTCTTCGCCTAGACAGGTGTATACCTACACTTTACTCCGTGTGGGATATCCTTGTCCTTAACGTCAACAATGCATTAACGTCACATGACGACAACAATACAATGACATCACGACAACAATGCATTAATGTCACGGCAACAATGCATTTAGCCTGTAACATTAAAATTGCATTATGTATATGATACACAATGAGGGAAGAGAGTAAGAGAAAAAGAATCATTCACCCCCTTGAGGTAAGACAAGGATATCTCAATTAACACTCGGGGATATATTCTGAAGTTGTCAAACACTCGGCAATTAAAGCCTAAATGTGTTTGGCAACTGAAGAATCTTCCCCTGGGGGTGGAGATTCCCCTATCTCTCCCCCAAGGGTGTGAAAGATTCTATTAGGCTCTTATGACAGAGGATAGCTAACAGGGAGGTCTCTTTAGCAACTCTGACTGTATATATGGTTATTAAATGAGATACCAATAAAATCTACTTTATATGCCATTTAATTAAGCAAGTATAATTTGACTGTTATTTATTTGAACGGTGTAACTGGAAACCTATAGATGAATAATAAAAGGTAAAAAGACTTACCTGTAAAATGGAATTTTTAAATCCCTTATGACCAATAAATGTCTCACATATATGCCTGATAATTCCAAATCTCCAACTAATGTCGTTTTGTCATTATTACATCGACTGTAAATCAACTACAGATATTGTAAACACACAACTGTCAGCCCGGAGATGATGTGATTAATCCCACTGTATGACAGGTTAAATTTGACGTTAGGTCTGGAACTCCGATTATACACCTGCAATATATTCCCGTCAATAACTACAGGTAGAGACAGGTAGGATAATGAGGCTGGTGAATCCAATCATACCCTATAATAGCCAGGTGTGCTGTATACGAGTAACTCTATAATCACAGTTCACCATCTTCCTCTCTGTTTCCTGAAATATACAAAATCAAACTTCGTTAGCATATGTTATCAGGTGTGTGCAGACTACTTACGGGAATAACTAAGGTAAACAATACAATAAAGTTCATAAGTAACCTGTACAGAACTTATTAGAACAAGTATGGAAGGAAGTCTTTTATAGATACAGAAATCAGAAAATGTACAAACTAGAACTAGTACTGACAGGTCAGCCAGGGCCATATTCCCTTACAGTACATTAAATCCTACCCACCCCATCGGTACTTGTTTTAGTAACAGTGACCTTGACCTTGGCCATAGAAACTTTTTAAACCTCTAGCGCACATCTACATCTCACAGTGTATCACCGTGTCAAATTTCAAAACATAAGTCCTAAGGACTATATCCCCCATGGTCTATTTTTAGTAACAGTGACCAGACCTTGACCTTGACCTTGACCTTGACCTCAAACATTTTAAACCCCCATTGAACATCTATATATATATATTAAAACGCTCAGTTTTTTGGGATGATATCATTTGGTACGTAATTAAATATAAATGTTCTATTCTTTGCCCTTTCACCATCTTGTGAATATGAGATACTTGCAAAATATATATGTTACAACACAGTTTGGGTTTTGTCATCAGTTTTAGTTAATTATCTGATTTAATGGCATGCTGGTCTGATGTTTTATGATAAAACTGTTGGCATTATTATGAAAAAAAAGTGTCACTGAACACGAGGAATTATTTGATCACACAGCAAATTTTGAGATCTAACTATTTTGGCTCATCATGTAATTGCATACAGCATCATAGCCTGGGTGGGGCTGATAAACGCCAGTGTCTGTTCACATTGAGCATTTGTAATTGAGCAGATATTGAAAAAATCATGGTTAATTGTTATAAAGTTAATGATGAATCTAATTAGCATTGTCACTATTGTGTAATATAAGATACATACATATATAACCATGAGAGCATCAAAGAGGTGCTTATTTAAATGTCAAAATATTGGGAAGTTGATATAAAAGGCTGCATATCTCATCAAATATTTATATATTTGACTACAATTGATTATCAAATGTTATAACTAAGCATTATGTACATTGTCTCTGGCGTCACGAATCATCGTGATGTTTGTAACTTTGCTAAAAGTCAGCGCCTTATCTGGACCGCTGACTTGTGTTTACAAAGGAAGAAAAGACTTTTAGTGATCCTGATATTTTGACAAATCTGCCAGTCAATATTTCCTGACTTACCAATTAGATTTGTAGTCACATTATGAATACCTTATAATAAGAACTTATTATGAAAATATTTCATTTTCATCTAACCACGTGCACTAAATCTATATTTGTGTATCCTAGCTATCACCACATCTTATTATCACTATGTAACAAATCAATATAACCATGTAGAACCATTAACACTCAATATAACCATGTAGAACCATTAACACTCAATATAACCATGTAGAACCATTAACACTCAATATAACCATGTAGAA
>JAUMHH010185464.1:0-14605 GCA_032359455.1 Chlamys rubida | reverse complement strand
TATACAAAATAGAATACTTGTATATACAAAATAGAATACTTGTATATACAAAATAGAATACTTGTATATACAAAATAAAATACTTGTATATACAAAATAGAATACTTGTATATACAAAAAAGGTTACTTGTATATACAAAATAGAATACTTGTATATACAAAATAGAATACTTGTATATATACAAAATAGAATACTTGTATATACAAAATAGAATACTTGTATATACAAAATGGAATTATTGTATATACAATAGAATTATTGTATATACAACATAGAATAATTGTATATACAAAATAGAATAATTGTATATACAAAATAGAATACTTGTATATACAACTCTTGAAAAAGCATTCACACACAGCAACTCATGTAAATAATGGCATCGGTAGCGTTATGTTGTATATTTTAATAAAGAAATGAACAATTATAGCATGCAAGAATAGTACATTATTATCATGCCGTACAGTGACAAACAATTAAATGCTCTAAAAGAGAATGACGAAAAATAAGGATGTTGTCGCCAAACTGTGATATAGAGGTTCCCCAACGAGTGATGATTAATTATCGTGTATATCTAACTCGAGTTTGTCAGTTTTCAAATTGTACCAAGACACGAAGTTTACCGAGTGTCTTTTACACTTTTAGAATTACATAAGGAAGTTGGATAAACACGATAACCAATTATCACGAGTTTGGGAACCTCTATCTCCAATAAAGTTTGTATCATAACTGGAAAACCGCATGTTTCCCTTGCAAAATACATAATGTCTGTTTCCGATAGAGGGGAAAGCATTGCCATAGACCACGACATAACAATGGAAAATGACGTTGCAAAATATTGTTACGTGACGTCATAATTCAAAGATTGATCGGGTATACACTTGTGGGTAACACCCTTGACATGGTATTCCAGTGGTGTAGAGAGCGAAAGTGAACGTAACCCCTGGATATCGAGGATGGTGTATACCTAAATATTTACCAATTCCTAGCTGATGTATCTAAGCCGAGCGAGGAAACCTTCAGTGTCTATGGGAGAAAAGCAAGTATTCAAGAAACATAGGCCTGGCAAGCCCGGTGGTCGATCATTCCGTACTGAACATTTCCTAATCAGGTCAGATTATCACGTACGGAGGACGATAAAGGATTAGGGACAAAGTCCTGATGTATTTGGACGGTATTCTACATTTGGGAAATGGTATAGAAAGAGGCTACGTTAAGCTTTGCGGAAATAAACTGGATGAAAAGAATACATGAAAGGTTATCATTGTCTTAGAAAAGAAATACGATGCAATCTGCTAGATGAAGGATAATAATTATTGACGATTGCACGTTAGAGCTATAGTATATAAGTTCACTGCACAGCCAGGCAGTTCTTGTGGTTTAATTGTTTCAATATATTTTGTATGCCAGACACAATGAATGACATAGTACATAATTTATGTCTCAATCTGTTTCGCTGTAGCGGCTGTAGCCGACTTTAATTGAGATCTCTACATGGGTGCATTAACTGCATGGAGACACGAGATCTACGTCTCTGTGTCCTCTCAATGGGACATTTCTGGTAACAGACCATGAAGAGCCAACGTAATTACCTGCGTATATCCGTGGGCTTTAAGTCTTTTACATCAGAGAATACCCTTTTCGGACTTTCTGCTGAAGCGGACTGTCTGTTTTATCTTTTATATGATTTAAATATAGACTATCGTTTAGACGCACATGTAATATCACATGTTAGTGTCATCCGCCGAGGTTGAAGAGCTTGGAGTCGCGATAAATCAAACCTAGTTTGTCCTGGACCAGTCACATCTCTTCTTTAAATGTGTGTTTTAAATGTATTGTCAGCGTGCGTTCTGTCAAACAGGGCTATGTGGTAATATTTACAAACTGCTACATTTAGGCTCATGTGGGCTACACTTCTGTGAAAGTACAAGTAGTGCGCGCGCTGGATTGGAACGTACGATATAGGAATGACAGTAGTTAAAAATACAATCAAGAAAGAAAAGTCGAATATTCATAGTATTCATAGTATCTGCCATCATTGGAAATCTCGATAGAGATTGTTACGATGCCTCTTCTTTTGCTTTATTCGCGTTAACTTATGAATATGAAGTAGATTTTACATTTCGTATTGTTTGATATGATGTGATAATTAACAATTATAATATAGTTTGTGAATGTACAGAAACGGTAAAAAGTCAACAACCTGACACAACATTGACTTGGTAGAATGTAACTGACGCGGCTTTAGGGAATTTCTCTTTAACTGTAGGACGCATGACTAGTAATCTTCATCCTTACGTCCGACTCCTAGCTAAGACATTTCAGATGTGTTTAGTTACATAACCATTTATGGTTTTTCTTCGCTTCTGATTTGTGCGCCCTCACCTTGCTGCTAATGATAATAACTGACCAGGTCTGTAGCGCTCCAGATGTGTTCCCCTGATGGTCACTAAGACTGACCGATAAATTACGGAAGCAGTTGTCTTTATAAAATATACAGCGTAGATAATAGATGACCTCCGTAGTTGGCAGTCATGGTGTAATTACAATGGTGTCTGGCCTAAAACCACATGCATTATTGAGTAAATTATCAGTATTGCTCATATGTGTCTTCGTCTTTACGTTTATGTATACCCTATGGGGACAACTGATAAAAGAACGCGATAGAAGGATTTTAGTGGTCAACGCCTAACGAACATGAATAAGTTATATGCCTGAGGGCCTGATTGTTTTGCCTACCACCTTGGTGCTATGTTGTAAATAGTAAAGATGTCAGTAGACTTTTCACCTTCTGTAGTACTACTAACCTACATTTACCTGTCTTTGGCGTGGTTCAATTCAACAAAGTAGGGTTACAGTGCAATTACAGGTCGTGTACTAATTTTCAGTTCAATTACTAGTTATTCTACGTATAATATCTCAGCTCCAGTTAAGGATTTCGGTACCATAGTCAAACACTGTCGCCAAGCATTGAAAACCTTTTCCTAGCATGATTATGGGTTTGATAAATCATTTCTGAAAAGAAACAAATATCAGGTGGAACGTTTAAAAATAGATAATACATATAAAAAATAAATAGATAAATGAGATGAGAATAAAAACAATAATAACAACATTGTTTACATCGGAAAGTCATGACTTACATCACAGTTATTGTCTTACAATCATTCTTGAATTATAAACATTATGCTAATTCTTGTTACATGTAACCAATTAACTTCCGATGTGCAATTACAACATTGTTACTATTGATCATATCTTCGTGTGTCTGTGTGCTCACGATAGTATGTGATCTGACGGCCCCACATCAAAGTAGACATGATAACACTTTAATCTTGTAAAACGCGTATCAACACAAAGTCAACTATCGTTTTACTACTCAGTGGCTACTTTTCATAGTTACCACATGGCCATGTATTATTCAGAGTTGCATGGATATTTTAAACAAGAACCACGTATTGGTGAGTAAAAGTATCGTCCATGAGGAAAGTATTGGTTTAATGTTAAATTCTATATTCTTCTCCAATACAGTCTACTCGGAAACATCACGACTCAATAGGCTATGTTAGGGCGTCATTGAGGGCGTTATGAAGTTTTACTCGCTCTACTGTGTACTGTATATAAATGTTACACAGTAAGTTATATGAATTCAATATTGGATGGTTGGGTGACGCAGTGGATAGCACACCCGCCTTTCACGGGCGAGGTTCGATTTTCCAATCGGACGTGAATAAGGATTGGGTCACTAGCCAGACGACGTGGGTTTTGTACGGGTGATCCGGTTACATGGATGCTAATGATCTGTAATATGTTTTTGTTTGACTGAAGTTGGGGGTTGTTAGGGGTATTTCTAATTACACATCAATAAGAAAAACCGCAAAACAATTAATAATGAAAGCACTTAAGTCTGCCATAGATTTTTTGTCTCTCATTCCTGTGCTTTTATGATAAAACTGTCAAGTATAAGAATTGGGTGTCTGACATGTATGTCTTTCAATCTATTTTACGTTCTTGCTGTCACAATTGAACAATATGACGCAACAAAAATGTCTGCGGCATCCAAATTGAGACAAAACACTCAATGACCCTCGGATTTTATTGCATTTGAAAACCTCTTGACATGAAGATTCTTACGATATAAGTATTTGTATATGTTAATATGTCCCTGTTTAGTGATAAAAGATTATATAACTATCTTTCATAAGTTGGTATGGTATGCCTTTAATATTAGTGATATCCCCCTCATGTATCACGATTACGAACTATTTTATTCAGGGAAGGTAATCAGACTAAATTCAAGAAAAAAACGGAATGTCTAGACGAATGAAGCTTGATTACAATTTAGTATGATACTATCCCGGCCATTTATTTAAAAGATATTTCTTGTTATCACAATAACCGATAATGGAAAAATAATGTTGAACATTTTTTCTTCATAAGGCTGCCATGTTCCGCCGTACGGTAAGTGTACTCTAACCTAACCCTCAGAGTACATGGTAACCGGTCTGTTATACTTTTTTGTGTCTCTATGATGATCTGAACAAACTAATGGGCTGGCTAATTTTGACGGAACAATGGAGATTTATGAGGACGAGTAAAATCTGTCACATCAGATTCCACAGCTATCTAGTTTTACATTTTAAGTGTCTACCTATCTGTTGTATATATCGTAAAGTTCCAAAAAAACCTCCGGCTCGTTAGGATAAAATCTCCGCGTGCTCTCCGTAACGGACTAATAATGAGGCTGTACATTGGATCCACATATAATGGGATCACCTTAATGTGTTTAGCTGTGGCGGGGGTCCTGACATCGAGCATTAGCCAATTTACAACAGCAGCAGCAGCAGCAACAGCAGCAGCATTAGTCTCGTGATAGGTAGGCAATGACACACTATTACACCCACTATCTCCCTATCTTAAAGTACTGTTACCCGGTAAAGTGGGGGTAAATTACGGTATGATACATGTGATCGCCAGCCATACCAGTGTTAGTACATTTATATAACGACGGTCATCTAGATATTGATGTCGGGAGACATATTAATAGACTTAAGTTTCTTGTCTGAAAAATCCTTTGCGGTCTCAGATCGCCACCTCCCATGTCGTTTAAACAACCTGTCCGGTATACCACAATTAGCTGCAGCTGAAGCCCCACCTGCACGAAAACTGTGTAATCCAAAACTTTTGATGTCGGGCACAAAACCTGAAAAAGTCTCAATGAAATGTTCCCTGAATCGCCAATAAGACATCGGTTTATTAGCCTTCCTTATCACAAACTTATCGACTTTTCTCGTAACATTACGAAAAACGTATTCCTCGGAATCACCACTAATCCCAGACAATTTTGCATACATTTCAAAATTACACACTGGGCACAAACGCGACTCCGTCCTGCTCACAAGCATCCATGCGCCATCTCTGTATACGTTTTTTTTTCGACTGTTTCACGAACAATTCTAAATGTGTTGTGCGTATCTGGATATCAGACCTCCGTAACGCTAACACCTCAGCACTCCTCATAAAACCTGAGTATACAAACAAACATATTGTTAAAATTCTTTGAATATAGAAATTATTTTTATCAAACAATGTATCATATACATTATTCAAAATTGACACTGTGATTGGATTCTTCCTCCTAATAGGTTTCGCTAACAATCGTTTAGTTCCCTCAAAAACATTTTTCACTAATAAAGAATCTGTGGGCGATGTTTCACCCACAACGCATCTGTTATACCAACATTACTGTTATTTCTAACCAAATAGGATAAATACATGTATATACATTAAATAAACGGTTCCGTCGGAAAGATATCATGCTCCACAAAACCATTTTGATTCGCCCATTTTGTCCATCGCAAAAAACCATGACAATACTTCCTAACGGTACGGTCGTCTGCTTTACACCCCTGTAACAATTGTGGAACCGTCAACGCAAAGTCTTTGAGATGATCCGGCACCATATCGTACTCATCTTTCAAACCATGTGTCACTAAACGTGAACACAAACTATATCAAACAAATCAGAACACAAACTGTACAAACTCAACAACAACGTTTTAATTTCAAACACAACCGTAATATCTCTCAACCATTAAAACATACCGCACAACATTAATCATGTTTAACTTGTGAAACAGCTCTAGAATTATAAATCTGACCTGGAGCTCCCGCCGCAAAACTAGGGTCTCGATACCCGTACCTCGATTTCTGTTTGTTGAGAAAAACGTCTTTTTTCTTTTTCTGCTTAACCTTTAACCTTTTCACAGCCTTATTTTCAGCGCGCGAAATGTTCTTGTCGTCGTCGGAATCTCTAGCAAGCGGGTTAGCTATGTATTCTTTAACTGTCCCCCAAATTGCCTCAGAACTTTCTGCGATCCTAATTAATTTGTTTCTTTTTGTAATTTTGTCCACAACTCGGCCCAAGATTTCGAAACAATATTCGTCCTTACTATTATCTTTAGCCCATACAGCTGACTAATTTCCTCCTAGAGGTCAGCATTAAACAGATACTGTTGTTTGTTCCCCTCACTTTTCCACGATATACCGATATCCTCCTTCAATTTCTGAATTTCTTTAGAAACATCCCTCCCGTTTTGAATTTCAGACAACCCGCAGTCTCAATATGCCTTAATTTCACCTTTCTGAAATGTCATTTAATGTGACACCGCTATAAGTATTCGGACCGCCGCCCTCCATCTGTGTACTGAAAACTCGAACTCAGAAATACACGTGTGCTTCTTGTTACCCGTGTCGCCTGATTGACACGTATAGGTAACAACCCAGCCCATTTGCTCGTGCAAATACCACCAATAGCGTCACCTATTGGCGTATCTCAAAGCAAAGAGAAAATTATTTCATCCTAATTCCTACCGTCAACCGGTTGAAATTATATATACACAAAATAACGCAGACGAAGCTTTCAATCGTTATGAAAAACAAACATAACAGAACTAGGACACTAAAACAACAGGAATGATGTTATTTTTTTTTATTCTTAAACTTTGTAAGGGAGTGAGGTTTATGCTGCTGTTACATTCGACACACACATCAACATTTTATCAATCTACTTTAATACAGATAAAGTTACTTAGCCGGGTAGTAGATATTTAACATAGATTAAGCTGCCTATTAGACTGATCCATTTTGAATTTGAAATATATGTTAGGCGATGTTAATTATTAACAAATATTTGTTTGGTTGTTGTTGTGTTTTTCCATTGCTTCATTAGTTGGTATTGACGTATTCTTGTTTAACTAATCTTTATATATTTACTTGTTAGTGAGTTTCTCCTTCGTATATCCATTTATAACTCTTAGATAATGGTCAGACATCGTAATGACTTTGGCGGTGGAAGAGTGAGAGAGTTTGAAAACATTTATTTATTTTCCTTCTTTTAGGTACAGCTGTCATATATCAGGTTTACGCTATCCTCGGTATGCTTTATTCATTTCGTTTTGATACGACATGCATGTGTACGTTTGTATAAAGTAAAAGAAATTAAGAAACATGTCACATGTACATAAAGCTTACATGGATTTGTGCGAACCTTTCCATTTTCAGAAGCTATACATATCATAGGTCGTAAAGTGTGGAATTTGAGTGATTCGATTCCTAAACATGTGTTTGTATTATATAATTGCAGGTTCTGTCCTGTTTATAAATATATACGACGTAAATGCGCTTATAAAATGTCAAAATGGTTAAGGAAACAAAAATATCTAGTTAGGATTAATGACTTTATGAATTGGTCTTTATGTACTGTTTTTTTTTATCTTACATATAATTTTTACTTAAACTCGATGCTTTTGAAGAAAATATAGGCCTTACTGACAAAGATTCTAAGGTTCTTTTCGTGAAGTCAAAAGTAAGGTGCCCTGTCTGACTTTGACATACTACAATGTACTTTACAGTGTGACGTTGACTGGGTTCGTATCTATATATGCTGCAGTGTCCTTTGTGGGTGTTTATTTTGCATTTGTCCTTACCTGATAAGTAACATGGAAACAGTCATAAATATTTCACGAAGCCGGACCGAATATCCGGTTTATCCATGGGTGGGGAGGAGAGAGTGCGATCAAGAAAACGTCTGTGTGACTGCGGGTTCGGAGATCTATTATACTTTTAACGGCGCGTGGTGTCTACAATTTAAATTGAAGTTCTACTTAGCCAGCCTTGCACTTTTAACGGTGATAATGGTAGCTGTATAGTGTACAAGCAAAATAAGGAAATTTGAAAAATCACCATGTCAGTATCCTGTAACGTCCCTGTTGTTTTGTTGATATGCCAGTATAATGTAAATAAAAGATCTAGAACAAGATTCCGTATATAGAATCTTAATCACGTTTTAACACAAATAAAAGAAAGAAAGGAGATTTAAGATGCGTGATTATAGAATTATAGCCACAAATTCCTAATCCAATGCTACCATTATATACGGAATTCTCATGAGTCTTATCCCATCAACTATGAAATACAGTTCTGAACAACGAATTGTTTTTACAGCAGTCTTCCAATACAAAGTTGAATCAACGAATTTTGAAATATCTCTTCAACCGAAGTATGTCCCTAGGCAAGGAAACATGCAAATTGTGACAATCTAAACCAATTAAAAAACACACGCTTTCTTTATTAATAAACATGAGTTTAAATGAACCTACAGCTGTCTAATCTCGCCCCAATAGCAGGCAAATTCCACAAGGCTTGATCATATGAATAATTTTGACCGTCTGAATGAAAACCAGCGGCAAATTCTCTCTTAAAATATGTTTTTTTAATTGGATATATTTGAAGATGAGGTTGAGAATATATACCAGTAAATATAATGAATCATTCGTCCGCGTCCCCTTTCATTCACAACATGAATCCTGCTTCAGAATGTTTTTAAAGCGAATTGCTGACTGACTGGATAACGAATATTTGTTTTCAATCTTTCAATCCTTTTGGAGCAAAACTCCAAGACTAATAACAGTGACAAATTGACATTAATCATTTATCATTTCAAAGTTTTCTGTTTGAATTCGTGACAACAAACGACCTCTGTCGCTTTGCGATTCTGGGCCGGTATCTCTGTTTAGATATATATATATATATAGCAGTGTGATGTTAGCGGAACACGTGGTATTAGTTGTGACTTTGAAAGGGTATTGCTGATGTGTTTAGGTTACTGAGTGCACTGCAAAGCCAGTGAACTTTTGTTCGCAAGCCTACTTTTTACAAATGTAAGAAAATCATTTTTTTATTGATTGTTAGTTCTAATATCGCTGGTGCATGTCCTAATTTACCTGTATTTCCTTTCAATGACAATTTTCGATTCTCTGAAAAGATCATGAAAAATGCGTTCTATGCTTTTAGTGGTTTATTCTCTCATGATACATGTTTTAATTTATTTGTTCAAGAAGAAAATATATTTGGATTCCAATTACAGAGAACGTGAAATCAATAGTTGAATCTGAAAAAGTACAGAGAAACGTTTCGTTTGAATCTCTACAGACAGTGCTGAAAACCTTAGGTAATAAATAAAGAATTGAGTGGTCGGTTGGTGCTGTGGATCACGCATCCCTATCACCAAGGCAGCCGGGGTTGGATTTGCCGATCGTGTGTGAAAAGACATAGGGTCACCTGTCCGAACACGTGGTTTTCTCCGGGTACTCCGGTTTCCTCCAGCATAAGGACTACCCGTACGTTTAAGTCCGGGCCAACAAGAGTGATTAATATATGTCGAAATTAGTTCTTTGATACTTGTTGTAAAATAGATAGAGTTTCTATAATAATATAATAATAATCCCAATAGATACTCCAGCCAACTTTGTTCTTGGTAGATGATATAACTACCTTTTTTCCCGATAGATAATCAAGCCAACTACGTTCTTGGTAGATTATCCAACCAGCTTCATTCCCGATAAATAATCCAACCAAATTCTGTTCTGTCAGATTCACTTTTGTTCTTATCAAATGTGGCCAGAGTATGAGACGGTTGAATTGCTGAGATATTCTTTCTGGCAAATCTGTCTCTGGATAGTGAAATATCCAAATACTTTTCACAGTCACATGTAGATCCATTCCACTCATAACCATATTTTTAGAAAGCATTAGAAAACATAACCATCGATTAAAGAATAAATTCAATTTCCTAGTTAAAATTTAGTCTTGCCGGGTTTCTCAAAAATAATAAATATTGATCCATTATGCTCTTATACGAAATCCCTAATGGTGGAATATTAGCTGTTATATTTGTGTATAACCCAAAGCATCCAAAGTCGACAAGTACACACCGTAATTCATATCATTGCTAATTATAGCTCACGTCATTATCGCCACCATGTCTGATCGTTTAAGGAGATAATTTATATTTCATACCTGTTTTAAATGAGGTTTTGCTAATACTCGATCCTTCTCCACATGTTCATAATTAACATTATGAAGAATGTGCATGTTTTTCAAATTGGTGTAAATAATAAATATATTTCTATACAATGAACAATGTATGACAACGTACTTTACCATTTTTGTCGATGCGATGATAAGCCTATCAAACCTAGCCCATCTCTTTGTCCTGTGTTTCATTGGCATCCAAACAATGTTGCCCTACGCACAGTTAACAAGATTCTAAATTTAATTGTTTTCATTGTTCAGCATATTTTAAAAATACAATATAAGATTAAACGATACGTAAACGAACGTCTATAGGGATTTCAAATGGCCATTGTCCATAAAGGAAGCAATGTTATGTATTAAATATTTCTCGACATCTCATTTTGAAATTTTAAATAAGGATTCGTTAAGCAAACGATGCTGTGGTACCCTGGTCCAGGTGGATTTAGGGGGTTATTTAGTACAACGCGTGGGATGTCTTATTCATTAAAAAAGTCAAAGCTCGTTTGGTGCATGGCATCAATTTTTCATACAAGCACGGTATAATACCATTCTCTTCATTAGTTCAATCTCGACAAGCCACAATATTTAATTATCCTCTCAGATAGTAAACCACTGCGGAGACAGATCGCTTAGGCCCATAGGATGTTATAGTTATTCATTGACGGAAGCTTAATAACTAAGGTTAGAACAAGTAATTAGGCATCGTTAATTTGGAATGAAGACGCCTGTTCAATACTAGAGGAAACCCCGGCATCAGTGGTGTCTCACTACGGGGACTAGTTTAGATTCACTCTGGTTCTTTTCTAATGATAATAGTACAAAACATTTTGTAAAATGCATAGTTTACTTTAATAACGATTATTTTTACTGAATATTATAATGTCGTTCAATATCGATAGAAAACTCATCATGTTGACTCATTCGGCATGCGTATGGTGTCCAGGAATAAATCGTTTTAATATTTATAATGAAATTGGTTTTTTATCAATGAAAGCCGTTCATTAAGTGATGCAGTTATAATCGTAATTATACATCCAGAATGATGAAGATGACAAAGTATAGTTTATAATATGTTGCAGTAACGAAGCTTTTCTTTGACCCTATCATCACCCATGAGTCCTAGAACGACAAAACAGTTGTATAATGCAGTGTAATGCATTTTTGAGCATACCATATCTATTACCAAATGTTAAAGCTGCAATGTGTGTGTTTGTTACGTTCATCTTTGACCGTAGTGCCATCAGAAAGTGTTTCGCAAGTTTGATACAGTGGATAAACTTTAAGGTGTATTCCAGACATTCATTGACGGATAAATCTAATTGTTATGTCCTTTGTTATAAGATGGGCAGTTAGAAATAAACTAACAAACAAATTGTTTGTATTCAAGATATAACCAGATAAATTGCGAATTTTGAAAATCAAACGCAGTAGTCAAGGAAACAGAGTATCAGGCAATGGACCAAAATACGACCTATCAAATAACATAGAAGTAATTAAAACACAAATGACGTCGTAGTGGAAATCTTTTAAAGGGCGTCTACATTTTTGTTGTCCTTGGCGTTTTTGTTTTTTTTTTATGTTTTTTTTTTATATATTTTTACCTTTATTTTTTTTAACTTGTTGTAATGCATTTCTTTTGATTTCTTTGCAAGTTGAATAATCCAGCACTATATGGTTTAATAACTGCTTATAAGAAATATCCTGACATCTGTATCAATCAAATAAACATCATTATAACTAGTAAGAATCATTTCCAAGCAATTTACTGAAAATTCAACTATTATTCATTTGTACATTGTCATTCCCGAGTGTAATTAATTATAAAGATTAATTACACAGCCATATTTGTTATCAATAAATATTAATGATGTAGTTCGTGATATTAAAATGATATATATTTAAGTTGTTGATATGTTCTGTTAGATATTAATAAAATCTTCATTATCAAATCCTTTAATTATAATTCCTGGATGCTTAAATATAGGAAATGCACCAAAATACATGTATCTCAAAGATAAGATTCCTTCTGTTCTGCTCGCCGAAGCAATAACATGCATTCCATCAATCGTCGCAACACGTTGATGAAAAATTAGTTCAAATCAACAACAATCGTTTGGAAACAATTTAATTCAGAATTGATAAATAACCTATTAGTATACAATCCATTACAATATATAAGATATCAGTTTTTGTTTCCATATATCTGATGATTGATAACACGTTTCCTTTCTGAAGTCGTTGTTATAAATGAATTGTGTATCATCACACAGCCTTGGTGTTATTGATGCAGTGTGCAGCCTTCTTGATGAAGTATGCACAAACCGTTGGAGAATTTCAAATATATTATTAGGCGCCGACAAACCTACAACCTTAATTAAGTGAGCATCCCTGTTAATCTATTATCTGTATTACCCACTGATAGGTACTAAGACGCACGTTAAATTTCTCATACAAAACAGTTCGTGTGTGTGATATTCTATATATATATTTCCCGATCAAAGACATTAATCATTAAAGATGTTTCATCTTTTCATAAAAGAAACTGAATATATTTAAACGTATTTTGAATTATTGGAAGTATATCCGACATCTAGCTAACTTATTTAATAATTAAACATCAAAGAACCAAGAAAATAATATCTATGAACTTAAACTATCATAAACCTCGACCAACACGCCCATGGTCTGTCATTATATTTGTAATTAACCGCGTCTAATACAATTACTATTTTATAACGATAGCTTCAGACAAACATATATGAGTCTTGGATCTGGGTTCCCTTTACAAAATGTAGTAAATCATAACTACAAATAACCTTGCAAATACGGTTCAAATGAGTAGATATTGAAGTTACTGTTTATGGTACCAGATGTGATGTAGAAACGGGGTCACCTTCCTTAAACCAACGTATCCCATACGTATACTATAGCTCCTATTTATCAACTTCAGTTATATGTTGAAATCAACTTAATGCATACAGTGAAACTCGGTGAGATCCTGAAGTGGGGTCACGAACTGAACACTTGGCACGTGAGTTGTTTCTTCCGCTGCAAGTCTTCTATTCGCGGATAGGCAATAAGCACACAATAAGAATATATGCACAGATATATTAATACAAAATCTGGTGTTGATTTGCGTTATGACGCTTTAGAAAATGGAAGGAGAGTGTTGCAATTACTGTCTGGTCTCTTTAACTCATAGACCTTCATTTTGCGATTTCGCGATGAATATTTCACATACGCTTACTGTCATTCATGATTTAAGCATTCGTATAGTCATTACAATAAAACCACACGTTCTAAGATTTAATCTTATTTTCATCGGTTTTATTTGTGTTTTACCTTGGAGGACTCGGCAAGGGAAGTCTAACGAGGCAAGATTTGCATGATGTTTTTTGAAAATGTATTGAGTAGTTGCTTTACCGTTTGTCCAAGTTATAAGAGGAATAGACAGAAGGTGTTGCGCAGTAGAAAATAAAAGCAAAGGTACACGTGAAATAGACCGTTACAGTGGAACACTGGGCACTAGCAACTGGGGTAAAATAGGAAGTTTACAGCAACAATGGTTTTATATAAATTATGCAGTAACACAGAAGCAATGGGAATAGGCTGAAGCAGTCGTTCATTGGGGAAATGGTTATACGTGTATTGCACCTAATGGACATCACAATATGCATAGGGCACTCTCCAGTTATTTTGTACTGACTGTTTATGCTTCTAGAGATACTTGTTTTGGTCATTATGGTAACCGAGTTCTTGATTCCTGTATTCAGGTTAATTTGAAAGTCATGTAGTTTGTCTTGCTTTGTAATTCGATTGAGTTAAAATGGCTTGAAACATTTCTCGATTTAAATGCCAGTATTTCCTTTTCTATCTATAACTCAAGATTTGTGTTTTATACGAAGGCAATGGAGCCCTGCATAATAATGATGATATTTTTAAAATCAAGAAAAAATAGTAATCGATTTATCATTATTAATCACCTATAAATAAGTAAATGCTACGTAGGTCGCTAAACGATTCCTTGTTCACGTGATTAATTGAGTGAAATCCGATTACATACTGCTAAAAGGGAAAAGATACTGAGATTAATTGTGGCTATATTTAATCACCGTAAGTAGTAGAACTAGAAGATATTGTGTTAACGATTATATCCTGGTGAGATTAATTGTAGCTATATTTAATCACCATAAGTAGTAGAACTAGAAGATATTGTGTTAACGATGA
>JAUMHH010185453.1:0-14605 GCA_032359455.1 Chlamys rubida | reverse complement strand
TATCGTGCGCGACACCACTTTGAGAAAGGAAACTCAAAACAAGAGTTATAGTTGATGTATTTAATTTTAAATAAATAGCATTACTTATCATCCCAACATTGCATTATATTATTGCTCATTTTCTTGATCATTATTTTTTAACAACTACAAATAAACTAGTTTGACTCAAGAAAATTGATATTTTAACACTTCAGCATTTTTTCCCAAGAATATAATCAAAGAAATAAATGAATATATGTCCCAAGAATAAATAAATTATAACATTTCCAACCAAAGGTATTTATTTGGACAAATATTGAATTAATTTTTAAATCAATGATTTATATTTATAATTTATGCCTTTTTTGTAATTTAAACGACAGTCAAGATTCTGTGTAGAATTTGTCTCAAAATAATTTAATTTTACATTTAAGTTTTAAAATAAACTTAATCATGATAGATAAAACAAATTAGATGCCTTTTATAAAGTGTATACTTAGTTTTGCTAGTCAGTAGTTTATATCCACTGTGGCCAATGTAAATGTTGACCCTACCCAGCACTTTAAATTTACCTTCGACTTCAACTAAAAGCTGACCTAGACATTCCAAATTATCATGGCTAGATTTTATAGATGTTAAGAAAATGTTGCTGGAAACCTTTTTAACATATTTAACCCCCGTGACTTTGACAGCACTCCATTCTAGGTAATGGTACCTTGTGGGTGGATCCTCAACATTCTTCAATTACCGAAATCAAAGCATAGCTCTACATACGATATTTCAATTCACATCAAATTTTAGATATTTTGTTTTGGAAATTTACATTTATGAAAGTTCAGAGTTAACTTTTGAAATTCAAATTATATGTGATGGTCAGATTATACAAAATTTCTTGTGAAATTAAATCAATTGTTACATTATATAACGTAAAATTTCAAAAATAATATAAAATCAATCCGACCTAGAGCTATTGTTTCTACAGCTCAAGAAATCTCGGGATCTTTTGCACATAATGCTGTTTTCTTTGGTTCTATGCACCTTCATCTGTTGGATCGTCAAGTTTGCGAGAAATTTCCATTAAAAAAAAAATCTTTGTAGATAGGTATTCCATTTTTCTGTCGATAGTCATGTCAAAAATAAAAGCATCCAGAGGGATCTTTTGGCCAGAACTTCTTTAAAACAAACTGAAGGATGGTGGCGCTTGCTTGCCATGGCAAGATTTTCATTGGTTCACAAGTTTGGTCTTTTCCAATCTCCTTCGATATGAATTTTTTCAACAGTAAATGCATTTTTTTTTGCAGTAAGTTGGTTACTCAGTGCTTCAGTTTCTTTCCACACTACTACAGCCACATCTCCGGTAATCATGTCAAGTACCCAAACCTGACGCCAAAGCTCACAAATTCACAACACGCTTATCTCCTGGTCACAATTTGTAAATTATGAACAAGTTAATATTTGCTAGGTATAAAAATACAATAACAAATGAATAAAAAATTCAGTTTTATTGTTTACAAGACAACGATCAGACAATAAAAAATCAAATATGAGAATTAATGAAACTGGTATTTCAGTCAATTGTTTATTCAATGTCACTGTAGTATCCTTCTTGGAATGATGTAACACAGTGTCCAGCATGTGATGATGATAAATGAGGCAATGAAACACGATTCAATGTTTGTTGGCAACCGACACTTTCTTCACTCTGGTTGGGGGGAAAAAAGAAAAGAAAAAGAACAAATGAATTAAAAGTTCAAATTATATATTGCAGCTCTTGCATTAACACATTAGAATAATGAGGGGAAAGCAAGCCAAAAAAATGCAGAGTAAAGCACCTGCAAAGAAAACTTTCTAAGATTCAATTAATGGGAAAATTTCAAACAGTTGAAGATAAATTTCTAACTAAGTACTGTAAAAATATCTTAAAAACTTTACTTTCCATAAAACAATTAATTACATCAATACAACCAATGTGCAGTTGTTGTTCTTGCCACAGCTGGTTGCATTTAAATCATAATATCAAACTAAATAAACCAAGCCAATCTTAAGGGTTCATAATGATGAACAGCAGCAAACATTAATGATCACCTTACCACAGGTAGATTTCCTAATCACAGTAACAAGGTCTATTATGTAACACTAACCCCACTCTGCAAGTATACCAAGATGGATATGACAATCCATAAATCACGCCTACCTGTTTATCGGCTGTATGGGTGGTACCCACCACCAGCCCCTCGGACTCCTTTTTGTGATTTGCCATAGGTGCTCTGTTGCTGATTCCCTGTGAATACGGATAGAAATTGATTGATTTTATCCATCGGTTGGTTTTATTGCTATTTACATGGAGTACTACTACACACTACAAAGGTTAGCAAAACGGACCTCTTAGTTCTTGATCACCCCAACCTACGCAGAAACCTTGCAGAGTTACCTTGACAGACCTTGAGATAAATAGTGACCAGAAAGATCTGTACCTGTGGAAAGGTGAGTTTATGATCAAATGCACTCTGCAAGGTTATACAGTTATTCAAAACAATTATTACACGGCGAGGAAATATCAAGTAAAAATGTGATTTCAATGAAATATTCAGTTAAAATACATTTGTTTTTCAAATATTTTACATTTGACATCCAAAATATTTGCATTATCCAAGAGGTCAATTCTTGCAAACTTGCAGTGCACATTATAAGGAACTACAAAAAAAGTCACAAAATGACAAAACATTTGATTTCTGGTCACAGAATGGAAACATCCCAGGTATTTTATACCAAAGATTCGTCATTCGAACTACAAATTCCATAATGCTTATGAAAATATGATTCTAAACAAAGCAAGCTCCTGTCGATGTAAAGTGACCAGAAATAAAATGCTGTTCAATATTATTTAACTTGAACCATTACATAATACAAATCACACTGCTTTCATTAATGGGTTATTAAACTACCCACTTGATTTTAGTTGAAGACTTAAAGAAAGCAGGCATTTCATATACAATGGTTCAAGTATATCAACAGGAAAGAAAACTGCAAGCAAAACTGTAACAGCGGTTACCTGACTGAGTGTGAAGTCCTTGATGCTACAAATGCATCGTCAAAATGATTGAATGCTTCATGCAATATGTTCTCGATCAACATTTGATCTGATCGACATCAGTTTTCAGTTCTTTTATTGATTTAAAATTGTAACCTCGCATTATTTTTAGCAACATATAATGTACAATTTTCTATTAAAAACAAGATGCCTACAATTAAGTTTTATAAATAATCACCTCGTCCAATAGGTGATTTTTCATTTAAAGGATGCACGTATTCCTGCAAACCACCATCAGTGGTTCAAAGTTGAATTTCCTATAACACCTTTCTCTTAATTTCATGTTTAATTTCGGTAGACTGGAAATGAAAATATTCTACGTTGGTTTTATTGTCATTTTCAAAATGCTTGGTAAAGATTTGGAAAAAAAACACCTAAAACTTCCAGTTTTCTCTCATTAAGGCAGTCAACACTTGTATTGTTTTATTGAAAGGAACATTATTCCAATACATAACCAATTACACCTCTTCTTGTAACTCACCTTGGTCATAGCCCCATCCTCCATTATAATCACCTCCTATAAAAGATCAAGGTAGTCTTGTTACTTACAATGGCTACCCGATTTCTTCAATGTTTACGATTTTATCCTTAGCACATTTTTTTCAATTCTCAACTTCCATTGAAGACCCAAGTATATAGAATAATACTGTTGAATATTTACACTAATTGTTCACATATTTGCACTAAACCCATTTCTTCAGTATTCCCTTCCATCTTTATCATTCAAATCACTGACTCCCTAACTAGGACCCAACACTTAGTCCTATTTTATAATTGTGCAATGAGGTTTTAAACTATTTTTTTGTTTCAGTCTAGTATGTTTTTGAAGGGTGTTGATATGAATTTTTATTTCAATTAATATATTTGGATGTTTCTTTGTATCTAGCACCAACAATAAACTTCTATTGACCAAGTTTCAGGAATACCTTTTGCAGTTGCAGGGAAAACCCTGGAATTTGAGAGCAATTGGCCCTTTTCAGCAATTTTTAGTCAATATCAAAATAAGGAGGGGTCATTCTATGTAAAATTAGAAGAAAATTGTAACATGGAGGGGTCAATTTCAATTTTGAAGGGTTAATGGCCCCATGACCCCTCCAGGATTATCCCTGCACTTGTATAGCATTCATTGAAAATAAAGCAACTACCAGGAATGGAAGAAACTTGTGTCGACAGTTACCCTTTATTCAGTTATAAAATGTAGCATTAGAAAGAATATTTAGTATATGCAATTTATAGCAAATTCAGCAGCAGTTCACTTCACTTTGTCAAGTTAACATAGTATACAAAATGAAAACACAAGACCATGCACATAAACAACAAAAACAGTTTAATGATCATAACTTCAGCAATTTCCTGCAACATGCAATTTTTCAACAAAATTCCTAGTCAAGTACTAAAAATCAAAAGCATAAATAATTATACTGAATAGAAAATAAGATCAAACATTTCATTTATATAACTTATCTATACATTATGAATCATTTTCAATCGTAATTATTTCGTTTTTTCAATACAGCTTGTGATAAATTTTGTTTACTTACCATAGCTTCCATAATAGCTCTGATCATATCCACCCCATCCGGCGCCATATCCTTGGTAGTAACTGTTGTCGTATCCTCCATATCCACCATATCCGCCGTATCCTCCATATCCTTGGTTGTAGTTGTTGTAATAATTGTTGTTGTAGCCTTGACCTCCCCAGCCTCCACCTGAAAGTACAAGTTAAATTGTCACAATAAATATTGAATTAATTGATTTTGTGACCATGAACACATGTGCAATGGGTTGCTTTGACCAATGGCTTCCATACACCTGGTTCAGATAAAATGTCATCAGTGAGCAATACTTTGTAATTTTTATGAAAATCTCTCAAACAATCCAAAAACCATAAAGCAGTCAAGGAAATGATTCATCAAAATCTAGCTATTCATAAAAAATACATATATCCAGAAACTATGAGGCACCAAGTCTGCTTTATCCTCATTTAATTTCAGTTCTTTTTACCAAAATCTTGCAACAGCATTCTTTCATGAATTGGAAAAATATAGAATTTTGTCAACTGAAATTGGGAAATTCCTAATTTTTGGAAAATAAGGCTCTTTTTGGCTAGGGGAAACAACCTGTATTCATCTGTAAATGAATATTCTGCCAAACATCAAACTCTAGCAAGGGACATCAATGGCATGTAAATTTCACAACAATTTCCATGATATTGTCTGTAAATTTATACCAGATCAAATCCTGCCTACAGAATTTTTAGATCAAATTCAAATGGAGAATAAATGCTTTTCCTTTGCGTCACAACATTTAAATAAATTCGAAGTCCATATCAAAGATTACCAATGGCAGATATTTAAATTAAATTGGGCCCAACATGAACAGTTTCTTTTTAAGTATCGGTGTATGAAAGTATAATGAAAATCTCTGCATTTCCAAAGCTAAGCGTAATTGCACAGAAACCAATGTGGATGACAACACAGCACAAAGTGTTTCCTTTGCTTTTCAGACACAAAATGTTGCCTTTAACTGCCAATTCGAAGAGAAAAATTAACTACCCAACATTATTTGCTCTGTGATGATTTATTTAGAGTTGACAAAAGAGAAGAAAAATATTCTGTCGAAGCCAACTTTGCACAATGAAACTTGTTGAACAAGACCTCGAAATGAAGCTCATCTTTTTTGGAGCACTTTCTTTTTCATTTTGAACAAAAATCTTTCTGCATTTAAGTTATTCATAATAGTTGCACCAAACCAAAATGTTGAAACCTGTCCTTACCTCGGCCTCCACGTGCACCTCCTCCTCGGCCTCCACCCCAGCCTCCTCCCCAGGCACCAAAACCTCCTCGGCCTCCTCGCTTGTTCTGGTTGTTTGGTGTGGCTTTCTTCACATCAATCTTTTAGGAATAAATAACCAAATTACTAACCACAAGATAAACATTTGCAACTTCAAAAGCTTTACAAGAAAAGACTATCAAGATGCTTTACAGGGCTGCGAGCAAATTGGACAACTAGAAACGCCTTTAAGGAGGTCCAGTTAGCCAGGGCAGTTATGAATATAAAGCACCTGTTGATGTGAAGAACCAGGATCCTTAATGCTGGAAAAGTTTCAAAACAAAAATACATTAATAGTTACATAAAGTGAATATTAAAAATTAATCGCAACCCTATTTTCTTTAGCTTATAATTCAACGGTTGTTAAAGAAAATAAGATGCTTTGGTTGGGAACTGTCATTTAGTTCATTTGGTACCTCTAGCCCAAGACCTCAATCAACTGTTTCGGCTCCTTTGCATCCACTCATTACCGGCATCTTGCTGGAAAGTGGAATAAAAGGAGGATAGTGTCAGTCACATGGTACATGTAAACCTTCACATTATCATTCATCCTTTACCAGCATGATTTACTTCTTACCGCTTAACTTATCCCAACAGAAAATTCTTTGAGAGATGTTGATTTCAGAAGCAGGTTCGACTGCTTTTTTACATTCCCGTGCAAAGTATTAAAAAGCATAAATAAATCTTTTCAAAGTCAAACACTTTACTTTATTCTTTCCTGTAACGAGAAAAAGACATGAATCAATTTAGTCTACAACTGTCATATACAAGAAAACCTTCCTTCAATATGAAACACAAGTACTTACTTCTTGTTCATTAAGTTTGTGCGGACAACCATCTATGATTTTTTTCACTGTTTCTTCCTTCTCAAATTCAATGAAACAGAAAGCCCTCCTCTGATCCTTTATTTTGTCGAACGGCAGGTCCAATTTCTCGATCTAATAATCAGAATAAAGTTGATAAAATTAGCATTTAAATGTTGAAAAATTCACCAATTAGTAATTCAAGGCAGCTAAATCACTTCTATTGATGTACTCAAATTAAGACATTCAGAGTAACATGATCAGATGGACTTCTTTTAAAAACCAAATATCAAGCCAATTATTGACATTTGAAAAACTTATTCAAGTCCTGCAGAGCTTGCTCGACTGGAGGTAAAATGAAAATGTTTAAATAAACTTTGTGCAAGCATAATTATGAATTGTGGAAAGTAACTGTTCTATCGTATATTAAAGATAAAGTGGGCTTTTAGTCCTGTACCTTTCCGAATTTTTCGAAGTATTCCCTAATGTCACTTTCTGGTACACCAGGATCCACCTTTCCACAAAATATTTTCTTTATTACTTCTCTCCTAGGATTTGCTTTCTTTGGGTCTATTACACGTCCTTGAAGTTTGTGTTCTTTTTCTGCTAATACCTGAAAGCGAAGCAAGAAAGAATGAGGCCACATAACACCAATCTGGGGTATTTCCCACACTGAATGTGTTCTCGTTACAACAGAAAGTGCATTTTTTTTGAAGAGTTTTTTGGGGAAACTGACCCTACAATGAATTGAAACAACTCTGAATACATGAAATCAGTTTCGACTCCAGCCCGTCTTTTTAACATTATCATTCTGTCCTTCCTACATGTACTGCATTTTGGGAATTTTAAAGGGGCGAAATGGGAAGTACACTTTTTTAATCGAGAATGGGTTCTTTAAACAAATCTAAAATGTACCCAGATAAACCCCTGAAGTGAAATCTGTCGACAAACTTGGTAATGTATCAAGTGTACCAATTGGGTGTATATTTTGATACATTATTTTCAAGACTCTGTACACCTAGGTTCTTATTGCACAGGGCTATTCTTGAAAACTGGGGGTACAAAACATGTTTTGGGAGTGAAGAAATTCATAATTGGGTCTACTGTGCCATGTCTGGTAGACCATGCATCACCACCCCTTGGAAGACCTCAATATACAAGTCAATTATGCTTTTGAGAAACAGGCCTCTGTGGTCAATGCCAGATTATTGCTGTCAATCACCAGTGGCTATCTGGACTTGCAATTGTTTGACTATATTAAATATAAAGCTTATTTCTTTTACAACAATAAAGATAAAGGTATTTCAACTTCCGTTGTTGTGTAATCGCAATATTTCACATTGTTCTATGTGTATATTAATTAGGCAAAATAAAAATATGTGTTCCTTGTTTCGGCTTCAAAAAAGAAGGATAGATAGGTAGGTAGGAAAACGTTGTATTTCCTGGCAAATAAAATCTCATGTTCACCTCTGTGAATGTTAAAAATATATTATTGTTTTAATTAAGTATCAACGTCACCATTTTTTTTTTATTAATGAAAAATAAACACAAATAAAAAAATATCTGCATTCCTAGTTTTTGTGTTGAGCAGGCCCAAACGACACATTGAAGTAAATTATTATTTGACCCATCTCTAAATGTTTGTGGGATAACCAACGTAATTTACAGTAGTGCTAGCGCTGCCACCAGTGTTACATTTCTAAGTTATCCCTATTGGTGGACACTAGTTTTTAGCAATCCAAACTCCACTAATGGTCACCAGTGTTATGTTCTCTTTTGTATTACTGATGCTTTCCGTTCTCAATTTCCACTGCAACCAGTTCAAATTAATTGAACAAAATAAGTACATTTATATTTACAAGTTTTTTAATCCGTCATAAAATATACAAGTCTTCACCATTGTGAACTCAATCTCTCCACTCCAATCTTCCTAATTCTCACTTTAACTCTAATTTTCTATCTTTCCTCTATAACTCTTGACCTCTCAACTGGGTCTCCCTAACTCAACCTCCTTCTTTAAGACTCTTTAACTCAACTCCCAAACCTAACTCTCTTCTCCTCCTTCGACTCCCATGCTGAACTACCTACTAACTGTTCCTAATACCCCGTTCACACAGCCCTTCGACCTTACGAAGACCATGCCGATCACCCCGATCATCCCCGATCTGAAAAAGTGATCAAATCGGGGCATTATCGCCGTCGAAAATAAAATTCTGACACTGACCACGAGCCAAGGCTAATAAAAATGCATAGCAAATTATATGTAAACTTTGAACAATTAAACGGCAAATAAATGCATGACAGTAAATGTGAAAACACCCTATAAAGTGTATTAGGGAGGGCATGAAAAAATAGGGTCGGTCGGTAAACGGGACACACAGCTTGGCCTTACCGTTTCCAAACAACTGATTTTTAAGGGGTTATATGTAATACGCCCGGACCACACATACTTTGGTAGGGCTTTAGGATAGCTTCAGTTGCGGAAATCGTGATTTTTAAGGGTAAGTCTTTTTTGAAGTCCCTAAAAATAGGACCTCAGGAACTTGTAATTTTTTCTTCAAATAGAGATACTGCAGGAGACGCACTAGCTTGATAAGTAATTATTTGTGGTGAGGTATTCTGGTTGTGCTTGAATGTAATTAATAGGATTTTTGCTGTAATTTGATATCAGGAAGAAATGAGACGTCGTAATAAAACAACGTTATTTGATATACCAGTGACGGATTTGATGCAAACCATGCATGTCATTGTGCTGACTTTAAAAATAATGTACAGTTGACATGTTAGGATAAACTGATTCTGCTAAAAATATATGAACAGTGTAACATATATTAATGATTGTCACATTAAAAAATCACACCTACACATTAGAAACGTAACTGGACACATACACATATACAACCTACCTATCCACATAATCGTTGTGTCAGTGGGATTTAGCTGCCGAGTACCAAACCCCGTGGAGAGCCCCAGGGCTACCCCTATCAGGGTCAGTATAACCAGGCCGTTAGTCCGGATTATCTGTCCACAACGAGAACGTCTTCTTTCACTTCGGTCCATTGTGCTATATTATCACATATATAAGTATGTGTGTATCTGTCGACTGCCGAATCGTATGGACACATGGATGTGTGTGCTGGAGACAGTAGGCATGCGCATACATGCGTGTTTACAAATGTATGATTTTAGCAGAAGAAGTGTTCCTGTATGATAATTCCTTCTGTTTGAATGTAGGTTATTACATACGGCATGCACAAATGTGTGATACAAGTAAACGGAATACGCAGATACGGCTATGTGTACATAATGAAGGCCATCGATCCAGCCGGCTTTGTTTGTATTCTACACACGTGTGTATGTGGAGAGGGTAGTGTGCCCGCCCGATACACATACGTGTCACGGAGGCCGTGCTTTTTTGGGTCGGCTTCATCATTATCGATTATATTTCCTTAGAAGGTTTTAACTACCAGAATATTATTTGCTGGTTTGCTTCGTTGACTTATTCAAAAACAATAAAACTGTAAACAAGAAAATGATGGACGCAAGCGTCAAAATGGGCCGAACAGATGTGACAAACGCATCTAAATTTTATAACGAGATCCATGTAATTATCAGAATCGGAGATCGTTTGTCGTCAGAACTATGTTGTGTTTACTGGGAGTCATTAAAGGAGTTCCAATGTAAAGAAAATAAACAGGTATATATAATGCAATAACAAGTATAGTATTTGGTTCATATTTTTAACATTCGTAGTCATTTTGGATGTGAATGCATATTTTTCACTAAACTACAATTTCATTACAAATAGTTCAACATACATGTACGGTATACTTGTAACTGTTTATTTCAATTTATGCTTGGTTTCATTTAATATCTTCGTTTTGGAGTCATAGGCAGACAATCAACCATGTAACCTTTCACACATGATACATATATTTTTAAGAAGTACAATTGTCAAGTTAATACATTTTATATAAGAGTACTGCTATCCATATAAACACATGCACCCATGTTTTTGGCAAGGTAGGGTACATGATTATAAATACATATTGTATGTGTTTATTACTAAAGGATCTGGACATGCATATCAACTGTAAACATATTGGGGGGTGACACATGTCATACATCAAAATATTCTGTAAAAGAAGGTATTTGCATGTTCGATTTGTTTAACATTGTTATTATGTTATTAATATCCATTAATTAGCATGCATATAGATGAATGACATTATTTCGTTTGGCAAGAAATTGCATTATTTGGCAAGAAATGAGTATCCTCTCCGACATGACAAACTCGAATGGATCGGACGGTTGAAGATTGATTGTATTTGCATATCAAAACTGAGCTTGTACAATGAAATTGAACTACATCAGTACGCAATGTTGAAGACGGATGAAAAAAGTATGTGGAGAAACACTCAAACATAAATGGTTCATTTTGTACATTTAAAGTAATGAAATTGGTTATTGAAAACAAATTTGGTTATTGAAAACAAATACGTTATTATATATGCAAGTGAACATGTATACATACTCCCTTAGATCTAATGTATTATTTATGTTTATGATAAACACTATATTTGTTTTGAATGTCTAAAATAAGAGAGAGAGATATATACATCAACAACTAATAATTTGAAAAACATACTGATACACCTTGTTTATTTTAAAACAAATGTGTAAATATTGGGACTAGATATAAACATGCAATCATGCTTAAAAAGAAATGGACGTTGGAAATAAGTTGCGGGATGACAATGACTAGGAATGTCTTAAACCACCAGCTATACTACCATTAAAGAGGATGAACATTTCTTTACTACAGTCCACGGATGTTCATCTGATGTCGCGAGAAGTGGGCAGCTTGCATGTCAATAGAAGCGCATGCACTGTTTATTATTGAAATAAGTAACCTGCTTTGTTGTTGGACATATGTGAAGATTATGTGCGAAATCAACATTTTCATCATACAGTATTCTTGTTTTTAACAATGCAATATTTTTATCAGTTGGAAGCTCAATATGTACACGATTTGAAGGTGAACAATATGTCAAATTCATATTTTGTCGTACATTTTCTTTCAGAACCACCGGGGAAATGTTGCAAAAGTAAAGAATTCTTAAAACAATAGTTTGCTTTGAGTGATCTTAATTGAAAAAAAGTCACCTATTACCATCACATTACATCATACAAATACAAAATCATTATTGTTAATTTCTGATAGTCGTCTACTGATAAATGATAGCATGATGTCACCAACCATACTAATTTCATCAATAATGATTGTGTGAACATTTTGAAAATTTACCTTCAATTTCCGTGCACTGTAGCTTGATAATTAACCGTATTGTAAAAAATCAGTAACAGGTATTTAGAAAACAGAGTTTAAAGTTTGTGCATTAATATTATTTGCCGCTGTGACTGTTGGCGCACAAACAACAACAGGATCACTGTATACAACTTTTGCGGTATACAACTGTAAATATGCAATGGTAACTTTTGTTGTAAATGTTTTACCAACACCTTCACCACCTGTTACAAATAAGTGAAACTTACTTTTTACATAATTCAATGCATATTTTGGGAATTTGTAAACATTTTAATTATTTGTTGAAATTCTTCAATATATATTGAACACTGTTTTGAATACATATGTAATTGGTCATCAAAAGGAAGTGTAATTTTTTCATTATCTTCATTATTGTCTTCAATGTTGACATTGTTTGAAAGATTGTTGGATATTATGTCATTATGTGTAATAGAACACACATCATTTGTTGAAGTACTGTTTGTACTGGTATTGCCCTGATTTATGTCAACTTTTTCAGCAAGTTTTATCTTCATCATGGTATTTTCAATGTTAGCAGTAAATGAAATAGTGTAAAGTCAATTGTCTTATTCATGGTATATCTTTACTAAATGAATGCTTCCTTTGCACTAGCATAAGGAGATACCGATTCATCTTCTGATCTATGAGGAATTACAAGAAGTAACATGGAGTAATAGTGGTCTTCAGAAGATCGCGGAAAAGTTGGACAACGTACAATACTTGCTTGTTTACTTCTTTTCATACATATATCGTATTTAGCAATGTTAATTCGTTAAAGAACAGGACGTATTTTTGTTACATCTATGACGCAACGCTGGTGTACGTGTTCAGCCCCTACACAACAGCGCCTAAAAATAGACTTGCTGCTGTAGCTAGGCTATAACACTGGTAACATGTAACACTCGGTCTGCAGTAACGAAGTTAGATGGATTTGGATTATAAAATGAAAATGTTAATGTTACTTGAGAGTATATATATGAACCACTGTTGTAACATATTTCCTTACACAATATATACATTTGTTTATTTTTTATTACATGATTATATCTTTACATTAACTTATGTCCCGCAGACTTCAGCTCCGCAGCGACGCAAGAATGGACCGGCTCCTGCCGGCACATAATAATTTGTCTTTAATTGGTTTATGGACCAATTATTTTAATGCGCTCAATTAATATTCCCTTGTTAAATGATTTTCCGACTGTTAAATCTTGTGCACTAGTTAATATTTCTATGAACAGTAATTACTCGTAGATTAACTGTATTAGAAATAATTATAACCCTGAACCTTACTCGTATTAGAAATAATAATAACCATGTACCTTACTTGTAAAAGAAATAAATATAACCATGTACCTTACTTGTTGAAGAAATTTATTAAACCCCGTCCAATATAACTATGTGCTTTATTGTTGTAGAAATAAATATATCCCTGTACTTTACTCTTATTGGAAACTAATATAACCATGTACCCTCATTGTAGAATCAAAATAGTCCTATATCTTACTCGTAGCATAACTTCACAAAATGTAAAAAAAAAGATTGGTAAGATATGACAATACGTCCAATGCAGTTTTGACCAAACGTTATATTGCAACGGTCAGCCTGACACTTTAGAACGAAATAATAAATCCACCTAGCAATATTTATCATCCTCTGAATTATGTCAAATATGCGTATATTTTGATTTGAATTACTGGAAAATGGCAACATTATGCTGTTTGCTGTGTATAAGTATCATCAACCATTCTTATCATTGTGGTATAACATCATTCTAAATCGTACCAGATGATCCACCCCAGTACCTGCATACTAATTTCACTCGCAGCGTCAAAGAACGCTTGGAACGGTTTGCTGACGTCACGGAGAACGCCAGATGCTATTTCAAATATTGTACAAATCACAACCAAACCTGCATGACAATAAATGGAATATTTCGATTTGCATCGCCTACTGCTTATGGCATTGATTCTTGTTTATCATGAATATAAATCGTCACTAATTCAAGTACATTGTATTGTAAAAGCTGAAAGGCACAACGGAAATACAGACATTTATCATACCCAGGACGACACAACGGAAATTCAGACAGTTATTATTGGCCTTCGGACTTCTGATTGTAGACATTTGTCGTGACCTTGTGTTCCTGCGTAAAGGATACGTTCTGTTTGCAGCAAGCTCAGATTCGGTCGTGTTACCGACGCTGTACGTTGTCTGTGTCTGAAACAAACATAATGACTTAGCACTTGTTAGTTCATACCTACTACTGTCAAGCTTCCATAAATCGAACTTCGAAAATTCGAATTTCTCGATTATCAAATTTTCGACAAAGTCCAGATTTATTCCCTTATATAATACTACTGATCTTCCGTTTATGAATCGAACTTTCAGAGTAGAGAACATTGAGATGTCCCTGGGCCATTTTAACACCTAAACATGCAAACTACCGTGTATAAATACATACATATTTGCTATCACTAATTCCTTTTGTTTCACATATGAGTATCTTTTAGTCTGTGTTACATGCATAACTGACTGTGATATTTTATACTTGTGTTGTAATGTTGTTAT
>JAUMHH010185442.1:0-14606 GCA_032359455.1 Chlamys rubida | reverse complement strand
CGCCAGGATTTATACCCGAAATTGTTACATTTATAAACGGTCAAACCGGTTGTTCCGTATAAACGAACAGGCCCCAGCTGGTAAACAGGTTGTGGTGATTATTATAAATGATTAACGTCAATAATGTAATAGCAACTACAATTGTTAAAGTCTTTGGCATATTAACTACAGTTTTAATATTACGACCAAACAATTTGTCAACAGTTGTAATGTTACCACCGAATACTTAACCAACAATTGTAATTTTACGACCGAACGTTTTACCAACGACTGTAATGTTACTTTATTTACTAACAGCTGTAAAGTAAATGTCAAGGAAATGATCGATTATCGACAATTGTTCATGTAGTATGTAGTAACTAAAGAGATGTACCAGCACTTATGTTGTAATAGCGATAGTTGTTTCCTTGCCAAAGTGTTACGAACGTCACTTAAAATAAGCGAATTCCTGAATTATCTAACCTAAGGTAATGTTTTCATATGCAAGAAAAAAATGTTGAAGAATTTATTTTTTGAGAAATGGTTGTGAAACATTGGCCAGTATTCCAGTAATTGTTATGTTAAGAACATAGTGGATACAAACCATTGAAATGAAACAACATTGCCGAGAGAACATTATAATGGTCAGTCGATATTAGAAATGTACTGTATATGAGTGAAATAAGTTATATATTGTTAATTGGAAGATATATTGATTTCAATTTCTCATTACCTGTTGGTTAATGATCCGAGAATCTAGTTGTTGTCCCAGGACTATACGTCTGGTAAGGTGATGGACATGATGAAGATAAACAATGGGGAATGCTTTAGAAAGGGGAGAGGTGGATGGCATATGAACAGCTGATAGGGATGGTAGAGAAACAGACAGATACGTTAGGTGACGGAGAAATACATTGTCAATGAAATGTGGCATTGTAGTTAAAACCGTATATGGACACTTCAACTGTATGATTTGGAAACAGTTGAATGCGCAAATTGGTTCCTGATAGGAAGGTGATTGAATTAGTCGAGAGAAAGGAAAATGTTAGTCGTAATCTAACGGATGTCATAAATGAAGCAGAAGACGCCTACCCTTTGGTATATCTCAAGGGTCTCAATGTAAAGATATTTTCAAATATATTTGACCAAGTTTTATCAATTTTGAGTTTGAATAACGGTTCTACTGGTACATGTACTTCGGTAATTGTTTTTTTTTGTTGTTTTTTTTGTTTTCATTTTTGTTTTTTGTTTTTTGTTGTTGTTGTTTATTTTCTTTCTAGAGAAGGTATATTTAATTAATGCAGTCACTCTCGGTTCCTCCTGTCTGTAACTACTGCCCATTTCATTCCCTACGTCAAAACATCCACTTCACTTTTCTAAATTCCTCTCTATCCATTCCGTAACCCGCCTTCCGATTTATTTACACCCATCGATTTATATGATAATACTCATCTACCGAGGGGTCGGATACTGGTGAATTTCTTTGTACGTTTTCATTAACCAAAAACCTTTTATTTTTCGCATACATTGTATAAGATTTTCATAAATAGTTTTCTTGAAAATGTAGTATTTTCATTTACATGGAGCTAATATAGGATGCATTGGCAGTCTGAACTCATACATCGTGTGGATTTAGTTGTCTTTTGTGAGTTAGGGCATGTATTGCACAATTTAGATACAGATACCTTATATTTTAATCGGAAATCAGTATTGCTATTAGTAGATTAGCGGTATGTTTATATAATTTTAACAGACAACCAAAGCTGATACGTCCCGCTTGAGCCATAGACATTCATTATTTTGTAAATGCAAGTCATTTCGTAACTTTTTGGAAAATATATTGAAACTAAGTTGGTATTGCTATACGTCAAAATTTCCCATATTCAATATAACACAAGAATGACATATTACATTTCAAAGGTGTACAACTATGTTTTCATTATTTCCTGATTCGGAAGATGGTTGATTATTCTTCTCGCTCCAAGGTTGATTATGACTTTTATAATACAGATAGTCATTAGTATGTGTAGACAAAGACATTATTTCATTCGTGTTTGGATTAGCGGTAAGCGGCAACAACCAAAAGAAAAAAGAGACAAACCACCGGTCGTCCGCTGTTGTGCTTTGTGAAATGCTACTACGAGATGTTATTCTTTCGCAGGTTTCAAAAAGGTTACCCAAGGAGGCACTGTGATGTTACATGTACGTAGATAAGGTATACTAGTACTTCCTATCCCATAAGCATTTTCATAAGTCACGTGGTTAGTTTATTTGCATGACGTGATGTTAGCATACGATCTATAGGTGTAAGTATCATTGATTCGAAGGTTAACCTTACAGTGTAGTGTACCTTTGTCCACTCCTCCAAAAAAGGAAGCAGATATAGGTTTTCGTATGAAAGAAACCCATCCTTGTTTCTTCAGTTTGAATACATTATTCAAGATGAGTACAGTTTCGTTCTGAAGTTTTGTATTCACACAACCACGTATTTCTTGAAACATTCAATTTACTATAACCTACAATGTACCACTGGGTATATTGTACCTAATTTCTGTTTGTACGTCGATACTGACGCGATGAACGGACCCTATTCAATATAAGTCCAATCACTTGATGGGCAGTTTGATAAATTAATGGAGTTTAAAACATTTTTAAAACAATATTAACAAGGAAATACCGCTTTGAAATAGCCAAACATACTGTTTGTTTCGATTTCCTACAGCATTCCCGCAGAATCAGCGTGTAACCCTCAAATGGTATATGTGTTAATTGATTTTAATTAAAGATTTAATGCAGATTTGATACGTATCGAAATTATTAAAAGTTTACTGCATTATAGGGCGAAAACAGAAATTGGAACATTTTGTATTTTTCGTTACCCCCCTTAATCTGTAAACCGTTGTACATGTATTTCAGTATAAGAGATTAACAAACGAGTAATGAGTGATCACAATGCATACCAAATAGATTGTATGTACATACATGCAAAATGTTATATAAAAAATGGAAAAATTGAATGTTACTTCTGACCGATTGTCTTCAGCTCTATATCTTATTTATCCTAACCACTAACCAGGTCAGGCGTGACGTCATACTACACGTACGAGGAAGTTACGTACTGCGACGTCACTCCAAGCCCGTGTGATGTTATTTTACAGAATGATATTATCCAAAATGTTATTATGCAAAATAAAGCAACTTTTTTGGCAATATTTATTTCACTTTAGTGGATCTTATTATCCTTTAAATATCCCCTACTCAATATCACACAATAATTGCATACAGTGTCTCATTATTTTCTTAATCCCGGAAAGAGTGATAGTGATGGAAATATCCTTTTTCTCACATGTTCAAAAGTTTTTAAAAATTTGTCGTTAAGCTGCAGTAAAAAAAAAAGTAAAAAAATAAATAAAAAGTAATACTTCTAGATATATTTTTCACGAAGACGCATAGAGGTGAGGCTAATCATTGGAGCGCGAAGTCGGAAAAAACGGTGTTTAGTAAACTTCGAGTGCGTGGTTCCGTGAAATTACTATAAGCTAAAGAATCATGACATTGGCTATTCTACAAGTACTTGCATAAGTCACGTGATCTGTATATGTATATGACGGGATGTTACATTGTAGCAGACGACCGACAGGTGTAAGTACCATCGATTCGAGGGTAAAACCTACTGTTTACTTTACCCTTTGTAACGACCACTCCTCGAATAAAACAGCAAAAACCGATTTCCGTGGGAACGAACCTATCCTTCTTATGTCAATTTAGATACATTATTCAAAATGCGTACAGTCTCAACCGGTATTTCTGTTCTCTCACACCCACGTATTCCTTGTTACAATGGATTTATACTAAAAGACTACAATGTACCACTGGGTAAATTGCACACATCACTACGTTTTGTACATTGAAACTGACGTGGTGAAACGGACACTGTTTATTGATCGTGCCATCAGTTGATGAGCAGGTTGATTAATGAAGTAGTTTGAAAACAGATGCAGTTATCCGCTAAAATTACGGTCAATGTTAAAGAAAATGAATCGCTTTGAAATACTACGATAGCTTGTTTTGTTTTGGTTTCCACCAACATCCGAGCAGTGCCGTCAATTAACACTCAAATACACATTTAATGCCGATTTAATGAGTAATGGTGTAGCAGTATCGAATTGCGTTGATGGCATACCTGGTGGATCTTGCTATAGTGGTACAGCCAGATTTTAGGTCTTGCAAAACAATGGGTCTGTATTACAAAACTAAAGAACACAAGATGTTGTATTGAACTACTAGTCAGGACTTCTCTTTTTTGCCGGAAGTGATAAGTTAACCACTGTTTAAAACGTATAATTAAGATTAAAACGAGTTTCGAACATTTATCGTCATTTTTTATCTCTTGTAACGTGACATCATGTTTTTCAACCTCCTACATTGTTTCATATTAATGTTTCCGTGAAACGTATTGCATTTTTTTTTCTTGTTAGAGGATTTATTTTTTTATTTTAAAAAAAAAAAAAAATCAGACAGAAACATACATATACATTTTACATAGTATTTTACGTATTGAATATTACTATAGAGTAACAATGAGTTATTTTTTGCATATAATACAGGATCTATTGCTGGTTTCACATAGATGCACTTCCCATATTGTACATGTACCAGTGCATTACGAGTGCATTTCTAGATTGCTTTAGCACGAGTTAATCATATCCATTCGCTAAATAGGATTCGTCAGATTGATATGTATATGCTGTATTGTCAATGTGTTCTATGATAAATAAGGCAGTGCGAACAAAGAATACTGTTGTTATCTTCCGACTAGTTTGTAAAAACGATGTATTTTCAGTGACTTACAAGTGGCTTTGATGTTTCAGCAGGTTCTGTATATATATATATGCTATCTTCGGTAAGGGGAAATAGTATATGCTATAGCTATCGGACATTTGGGAGAATCAACCTCGGCTTCAAACACGTTTAAATATAAATATATAATTACCGATAAGTCGCTTGAAACATTTAAGTCAAACAAATATTTTTCATGAGAAATGATTGAATATGAATGTTGGCTGCGGTAGTTAATGGTGGCCAGCTCACCTCCTACACATTAAGTAGACATAAATACAAATAGGTACTGATTTCAATTTAAAAATAGATTAAGGTGAGATAATTTCTTCTCAAACTTAAAGATTGAAACGGACGGCGATACCCCGTATTCGGCCTGTTTTTGCCATGTTAAAGCGATCGTAATTAAGAGACAAAACATGCTGTGATGATAGAATTAATCTCATTTGTGGATGTTAACAAAACCATCTCTACCCGGGGGTGCGGAGTGCTAAACCTAAAAATAATCTTTTCCCGAAAATCTACATCCGACAGGTAGATATAGTACATTTATTTGCTGTGATACTACTTTATCTTTTTACTAACCTATTTTACTTACAGAGGGTCCTGTGGAAGATTAGCTTTGCTAAACAGGTTTTGTATCCTAAATAAATAAAGTTTAAAAAAAGAATGAATGAATGAATTTTGTTCTCCCTCACTTTCCTATCGTATTAAATAAGACATAATAATGAACCCAGTGCACTGCACTTACATCAATGGTGCATGGAAAGTGTGACCATATTGATGACGTTAACCTGGGTAAAAGTGTGACCAAATTGATGACGTTAACCTGGCTACGCTGCATAAAGTGACGGTGATGTGTTCAGAATAGGAGCGCGTGGGAGTGTAAAAACAGGTTTAACCTTTACCTGTCAAAACGGGAATGAGCCTGTGAAAGGTGGGGTGATTGACAAGTAAGATCCTTAGAATAGGTTTCATCTGAAGGTTAAAGCCTCAGCCAGTCGATATCCTTCTACTGACTGTAAGCTGCAAAAACACTGACAGCAATAGTTAAAAAGCCTTAATTTGCATGTAAGTAGAAGTAATGTTTATGTTTTACATTGATTTTCTAGTAATGGTAATGCTATAAGGAAATACTGGAGATGTTAGGGTATACGCATGCATCTGTGAACACAAATTCCACCTAGAATTTCATATCAAAAATATAATCAGAATATTCACGGAGAAAAGAGTAAAGTCATCGTTAGAATTACTGTTATTACATGTTTCCTTCCTCATCTCGAAGCTATTTGCATAAATTGCCTTTTTGGCATTGTAAAATAGACACCAATTTCGTCTGGATCAATAGCACAGGAGTGCGTGTTATATCAGTCCTACATCCATTTCCTAGTTACCACTTAGTTCACATCACAAAGCGCTTTCCGTTTTCTTACTTTCTATCCTATTCTGAAAATCAAAAAGCATTATTGCATAAACTATTTGAAAGGTGACTTTAACACACACAAATACATGATTAAAAGAAAGAGTTTTTAAAAAATGAATTACACCACCCAATACCCATCCCTTTATGACTCAACGATCAAGCTATAGGGGGCAAAACGTTGGAAATCAAAATTCCAGACCGTAAAACCACCGACAGGTGTTAACAATGGCGAGTGGTGAACAAAGAGTTATACAGTAAACCGCGTTATATTGCCATCATTTGTCCTGCTAAAATTTGGCGTTATAAAGGGGTTTGGCGTTAAACTGAAGAACAAGTATATTTCCTCAAATGGGGTGTTTGCAATATAACTTCTTTTCCTTTTAGTCATTTTCTCTTGGAAATCTATAACGAGTAAAACAATTGTTTATCATAGACATATTTAGTTACACCGTACACATACTACATTATTTAAATTAATAAATTGAAACTTAGTGAAGTACAGGAACATTGCTTACCGCAAACAAATTGCGATATCCCTTTTTCTCGTTCCTTTGTTTGAAAACGAAATATATATTGTACATTTTACGGAAACATCTATATAGTGCCTTGCAATGTGAATGACAGCAAATGATCATACATCTGACAACTTGTGGAAGGTCTGTGACATAGCAGTTTCATTGTTAACAGTGTCATTATTACAATGTACATGTATAACATGGTTAACTGGCTTTTGGTCATACAGAGTTCACGAGATTCTAATTACAAAGACATGCGGGCAAGTCAGGAAAAAGCACGACTCTTGATTACGCCGACACCTGAGCCGTTTTGACGCGACATGTCGGCCGGAAGGAAGACAATGTGGGTAAGATCTAGCTCGGGCTATTATATGTTCTACAACTACCACCACCACCAGTATAACCACTCCAACTACCGGTGCCGTTGACCGTTTCGTCAAAGTTCGGAACACTGTCTTTTGCAATTTTTTTTATATATACTATATATATATTTGATTACTCCATTTTCTTTCAAAAATAGCGATGTTTTGTTATAATAATAGATGATCAATGTACATCAAAACAGATTTATTTTGTGTGTTGTTTTGTTTTGTTCAAACGGTTAACACGCGGTAAATGCCTAGTTCTCGCCTCACAACATGCATTCCGAATGGCGAAGAAATGTGCAAAATGAAGTAACAGACTCTTTTCACAATGAAGTAACAAATTATTTTTAGTCAGTTATATAATTAGGGAACTTTTGTTTAGATGATGCTATAGTTTATAAACTTTATATTTTTAGCTTATATGACCTCATAAACAGTAGTAAATCCGACTCATGCGTTCAATGTCATTTCCTGAAATCTTACCGTAAAGATACCTTTACGTAATACAGACATCGACACAAACAATCTTTAACAAAATATATTAATCCCTTTTGTATGCGCAAACTTGTGTTTACCACTAAATAGTTAAACTGTTAGCATTAGAGACTATAATATATCACAGCAGTGTACATGAGCTTGACTTGATTCCATTGAGTTATTTTCCGTGTCTGAGACATATTGTACAGTGCAGCATACTCAACATATGCTGATAAATAAAGGAGTACCTGTTCTCTCTAAACGCTGATACTGTATAGCAGCATATTTTCCTCGAGGTAATATTTTCGCAATTTCGGGTGTCAGTAACATGATCGCGAAAATATGATCCGCAGAATAATTTGAAGCGTAAAAAATTAGCCGGGATAATGAACTTTTTGAGCGTTTTGTCATCATGAAATTGCGAACATGTGGTTACAATGACGTTTAATAAAACAATACGAATTTGTTGTTCCTCAATGTGCTGTAACAAAGCCTATTTATTTTACCATTTGACAGTTTAAAACACAGAGAAAATTGGTTCCTTCACATGTCTAGATCGCAAAATTATAATCTGTTTAAACGTAACTTTGTGTCGATTGTAATAATGCAAGAGACCATTTACACCTGTATGGTTATAAGGAATTCCAAATGGATTCAACTTTAATTTTTATTGAAATGTTAACATTCACAAATTTTGTATTGGATATTTTATATCAATTTTGTGTACATATTCTAGAAAATCGGGACACAGCAGATCTAAAGCCTAACGCCAGCTGGTCATCGACACTCGTACAGACCTAGACGAATGCAAACCGCAGTGTGAATAACATATGTTTCCATATTTCAAAATTAAATAGGATGAATAATAATTTAACCTAGACACATAGAATTATGCCGGTGATCCCCATCCATACAATTTCGACGGAAGATTTCAGAAGGTAATCGCCACGATCTCTAATCGTAGATTCTAGTTTTCCCAAGATACAAATCAAGGCGGAACACTGGTATCTGTCGCAGATCTGTGGTGAGAGAGAGAGACCCCCCTCGGGATTGACTGGCGATGATTAACGATGTCATATGTCGGGCATGTCAAAGTGTAGGGTTGGTATCCTTGATGTTAACTTAGACAGAAACAAAAGTAAAGTGGGAATATCAAGATACAATTCTCGTCAGATTATAAGCAAGCTGAAGACGTCACAAACGACTCGGTATCACTTATCGGTAACACTCAGACATATAGAGGTACACGTGAACCGACATTTTGTATCAAAAACACTTAATAGGACACATATCGATTGCCATGATATATTTAAGGTCAGCACAACAGGATTAAAACAAATCCCTGAGGTTAAGAAGGCATGTACAGTATATTACAGAACATCTCAACACGTACAATTCGATCCGTCCATGTTAGATGCTATTTAGTCTTGCACCACCGTATTTGGGTGGTTGGTTGACACAGTTGCACCAAGGCGATAGGGTTCGATTCTCCGATTTGACGTGCAAATGAATTAGGTCACCTACCCGACCTCTAGGGTTTTCTCCGGGTACTCAGGTTTATTTCAACATTAAGGCATTTTGCGCGCTCCAATCTAGGCCAACATGAGTGAATGATATAAATAAAAAACGCATTTTCACTATTGCTGTAAAACAAAGAAGGTTTATATTACCACTTCCTGATTGACAACACATTCTCAACAGAGATCCGTTTTGTATTGCATTTAAAATAAGCGTGAATAAATATTTGTCTTATGTTAGAGGTTTGGCGATAAACTGATGGACGTCGAAATATGTGTGCGGTAAAAGCGGTTGGAAAAGAAATGAGAGGCATTATATCGAAGTTTTGCAGTACTTTTCAATGAGGAATGCTAGATGAGAAGAAACCTCCTCGATTGCGGGTAATAAATTGAGGGTAAAACATTCAGCAGAGCTTCAACAGATCGCAAGTATCAGCCGGTGATGTTGTAGTTTATTCATTGTAAACAAGAATAATTTATCTAAATCTAATTTCATCACGACATTCACTTTAGAATCAAGTCAAACAAATGAAATACACTGACTTTAATAAAACAAATGTATAAACGAACTTCATGTTGGTTTTAGCTCTTCAATTTTTGTGGTTGAGTTACCCACATTTCAAGTATGTCTAAAAATACATTTATTTGTAGATGTTAATATATCATAACGTATATAGATGTTTTAAACAAGACGTGGACTATTTATACGACTTACTTTTTAGGAATATTTCATTCATGTAAATCCATGTTCGACTAATTAAATAACTAAGGGACACACTTTTGAGATATGAAATACTCAAAATATCTCTTATTGTGTTTAGTAAATACAATAACCTATAATTCTGTATCCAGCGTAACAAGTGAACAAAATAGCACTGCTTTAGTTTACTTTACCACTTCCTTGATACACACGGCCTGCTATATCCAACTGCATGTACTGTACGTAAGGGGTGACACATGTGATGGGGCCCCAGTGGACTCTGGGTTTTTTTCTGCTATAGAACACTTAAGAAATGAAATTGATCTGCTGCCCCCTTTGTAGCATTTGAGCTACATTTGTTCTTTTTCTACTTTCTTACTCATTCTGTCCGGCGATGTCCCATGGCACGTCTTCGTATGGCCGTAGCTGTTGCCAGGACGTGAAAAACCGTAAACAGGTGAAACAAAAACAAAAACAAGCACAAATACTTAGTTGAAAGACGAAAGCATGGCAACCGGTGAGATACAAATGGACAAACAGACAATACAAGTAAATACTGGAGACAACGTGAAAGATCATCAAAGTAGATATCAAAATATAATTTGGTTAGAATCACGAACATTAAAATTAATTCAATTTCGGGGGAATATTTTAGTTAACAGAATATCGAGAACAATATCATACCTGAAACCGATCCTTTATTGGCGGATCAATAAACTACATTAAAACACGCAGCATTGCAGGATAGTATTTTATTGTCAAAGAAAAAAACAAATAATGAACACGAAATTACACTCGTCGCGTTTTCATAGTGTTTTGTAATAGAATATTTCGTTGTCAGGTGATTACATTTCTTACAAACTATAGATAAATTTCGACATATGAAGCTGTCAAAGATGTTAAAGGTTCATATTTGATATCAAAACACCATTTTACAACATTTTTGCCAGTCAGATACTGGATTCCATAAATTGAATATTAACGTGTTCATATCCTTCCCACTGTTATAGGTGCATTGCTATTTCTTTTATTGTTAGCTTATCTAAAGGAATGGCGGTGGCCAAGTGGTTCAAAAATTGTTACATGTAACATATATAAACATTTATTATCAAATGAAAAAAGAGAGAAGTTTTTTCATCAGATCCGTTGTAACAAATAATATATTGGTTAAGGAAAACTATGCTATGACTTCATATAAGGATGGCTTATCAGTTTTATCCTTAAATTGTAATAATGTCATAATTGCCATTTGTTTTTTTCGTGTTGATATGCTATATGTTATTTTATGCTTTTATTACGTTGTGTTAAGAAAGGTTTATCTATGATCACTAGCCCTCCACCACTAGGTCACTGGTTCGAGGCCTACGTTGGGTAGTCGCCAGGTAATGTCCGTAGGTCGTCGGTTTCTCTCCGGGTACACTGGTTACCCTCAACCACCAAGACCAGACACGTCCTTAAATGACCATACCTGTTAATAGGACGAACAACACAAATGACCAAACCAGACTCACCATGACAATACTTTTAACGTATTAATTAGAACTGGAGATGATCCTGTTCGGGTATGACCTGGTTGCTAATTAAAACTGGAGATGATCGTGTCCGGGTTAGACCTGTTTGGTCTCCGCATTGCCATCTCCCTAGCCTATCTGTTTACCTGGGATATCTGTTTACCTGTTGGAGTTTACACACGGATGACAGACTACTCAATCAACGGCACGAGCCTACTGAAGTGGCGTCATATGTTTGTCCACTGTACGTGGCCGCAGACACGAAAGTGGCCGAGTCCATCAATACGTCCACATGTAAACGCGAACTCAGTAATGTACTCTGGTCGAGCTAACATAGCTCTTCCACTTGTCAATAATTAACGTCGCTCAGACTTTATACGTAAGGGAGCTATAATCCCGAACACACTTCAAGCTTAACGAAACGTAACTGTTCACCACCTGAAATCTACGTTGTATCTGAATCTTTGAATTAACCCATACATGTACTTGTGTTTTGTCATTAATAAAACAATCAACAACAGAATATCAAAGTGTCAACAAAGCCTTAATTCGAACTCAAAATCAATCAAACTAGAGCAAAAAAGGAACAAAGGAAGCAATGAAAAATTTACTTTGTAACACTTCAAAAGGTACAAAGAGCATAAGACCAAGTGCTCTCGAATGGTAATAACTGACACATTTCAACGGCTGGGTAAACTCAACGTTCTACGGGTGGGTGAGAGTGAAACAGTTCAAGACTTGAAACGTATTGTGTCATTTATAAATACATTTTTTGTCCAAATGTACTAAGACACATGATAAACCATTTCCTGACGATGGTGCACGAATGAGAATCCTGCGTAGATATCGTAACGAGTGAACAAAGAATTATAGTCCTAACTGAACATTTAAAATTCTACAAAAGATCCATGTTGTCCCTCTGCTGCCAAAACACCAGCGAGTTCCTCTGAAAAATGTCATTCATACAGTCACCTCCTCCTTAATTTCGTTTAAAATTAAACTGTAATTTGACCCGACCAGGTTACTACTGCAAATAGGGTAGAACAACCCTATTGTCTTCGGAGATCTAGGGTTTGCCGTCTGGCCCCGTTGCATTTTTCACTCTCAGAACACTATTGTATATGTTTTTATTTTTTATTTCATCGGTTTTATCTATTTTGATAAATCTACAACCCATGGGTTCCCTAACATGAACTATTTTAATTATCTGTTAAAATCGGTGCCATCACGACAAAAAAACGTTTCCTAGTTACAGCAGTGTTGTAGGGAACCTTTAAGTGCATAAAGCAGGCAATGATGTTCCCGGAGCAGCTCATATTTATAAAACAAAATAGAATGCATGAGTACTTGTGACTCAGAATAAGATTAATTTGACAACAAATTTCATTCAATAAACTTATTTATTTTCCAGAATTGGTACTCCTATTTGGAAAGCAGACACAATTCTGAAAATGTTAACCTCCAGGTCTGTCTGCCAACATTGACTTTCCTTAAGGTAATATCTAATAAGAATGCTGCATCTTATTCGTTCGCCGACAGTTGGTCGATTAGTTAACAAGATTTAAAATTGTAAATGTCGGTATAGTAACACTGATTTGGAGGCACGGTAGTCTAGTGGTAGGTAGCCGGGCTTCGAGTCACGTCACGTCACTGTGTTGAATCTTTGAGCAGGATACTTTAATCCTCTTGTTCCAGTTTACTCAGCTGTAAATGAGTACGTGGTTGGGTAGTGCTTGAATTATTGAATGCTAGCTGAGAGCGCCGAAATGGCAGCACCGGCCGTATGCTCCTCAGGGAGTTGATACAGATATTGACTGGTTGCAAAGGCCCTATAACCACGGATAATAATTTGTGAACCGCTTTGAGATGACCTACGAACTAGGTAGTAATAAAGCGGCATATAAGAACCTCGAATTATTATTATAAGTATTATTATCGTTACAGATTGACGTACCTTCAATGTGTGTTTTTTTTATTACGGTAGAAGTTGAGGATTATGTGATGTCCCCTTTTTCAAACCCCTAAGTGCGCGAAGCGCCGGAGGGTTTTATCTGTAAACAATTTGTCCACTTCCGGTGCTTCCCCATGCGTGGAAGCCTTCTTGGAAATTGAGGCCGCATACTATCTTCACAAATATAATATTTAACCCCTTCGATATCCGTATTTATTACATTTAACAGAAAAATATCATGAATTCCCCCTTTGATAAAATCTTTAATCTTCACATGAATGCATTGTCCAATCAGAACGGTACTTTTTCTTCACTGTAAATATTTTTAGTTTCAAGTTAAGTTGGGCGACGGCAAACTAAGTGGGTGTTTTGTTCCACTTTTGCAGCTTCCATTATGCAATTTACATATCTACACCATTGACAGTTGTTTTGAAATATCACCAGATAATAGTGGCAACGGCAAAATCGCATTTAGATTCAAAATGTCGCTTTACACTGTTGTCAAGCGTGACGTCATTTAAACCTTGTGTCAAATAGTACGTTGCAATTCTCCTCCCTTTTCTGGTGGAGCAAATTGTTTTTTGCGTCGCGTTACTTTAAAACTTGTTTTCCGTTTAACACTAGATATATATTTCACCAATTTTAAACAACCACAACACTAGCGATATGGCGAAGTGTGCCTTCGTAGAAGACTCGAGGGGTAACAACTTCTTTAACAAGTATCTTCCACCATATATTAACATTGTATGTATAATTCATTTAAAAGATGGTTATGATTAACACTTTAATCAAGAAGACAGTTGATAGTTTGTTTAAATGTGCATAATCAAATGATATCTTTGTAAACATTGCGGCAGGTTTAAATGATATTTTTCGTACAGTTTATACACCATGTACTGTATGGCGCTTTTACCAAATTGTTGACATTTAGACAAGCACTTAAAAATATACATATTAGTGCCTTGTGAAAACTATTGACAGTTGTGCAACATGTGAGGATATTGAGCGCGAACAGAATATTCTGAATGTTAAAATTGATGTCATGAAAACAAATCAAGTGTGCATGATATGTTCCTCGTTGTTGTTGGACTGTCAGTAAGTTGTTTTCATCACTGAAGTGATTTGTTTTGGTTTGGTTTCGTTTAGTATTGTTTAACGTCCCATTAACAGCTATGGTCATTTAAGGACGGCCTTCCCTGTGTGCAAGATGCATGCGTGTAGTTTGTGTTTTGGGAGGCTGCGATATGTTCGTGTTTGCCTCCTTGTGATAGCGCGGAACTGATGCCGACTTTACAGTGCTACCTCACTGAAACATACTGCCGCAGACAC